>WNWK01027332.1:0-26405 GCA_009830355.1 Cherax destructor
GGGCCCTTTTTTGTTTCTGTTTCCCTCTCTGGAACATCCTGTCACTATCTACCTTGTCGTTTCCCCCGAGTATTTTATGTCGTTATTGTATCCTCAAACCCCTTCTGTCCCCCGTGTTTTAGCTTTTTCCCCCAACCTTTCTTCGGGACGTCCCCGATTTAAAAACCTTGTCGAAACCTTTGCACTTTTTCTAATTTCTTGACGTCTTGACCAGGTGTGGGTTCCAGACTTCTGCATACTCTAGTATGGGCCTGACGTCCCGATGTACAGTGTTTGAAGGTTTCCCTTGTTAAGGTAAGGAAACCCTAATCTTAGTTTTGCCAGTCGCCCATATGCTGCCCAGTTATCTGGTTGATTTTTTTTTTTCCCCGGAGACTTGGCTTTCTCCCCCGGTCTTTCTCCTTTGATGACTTTACCCTTTTTCCCCCTAGCCTGTACTCTGTCAGCGGTCTTTTGCCCTTCTCCGATCTTCATGACTTTGCTTTGGGGGGATTAAATTCGAAGCCAGTTGCTAGACCAGATGTCAATCTTGTGTTATGTGTGTGTATGTGTGTGTGTATGTGTGTGTATTTGTGTGTGTGTGTGTTGTGTGTGTGTGTTTGTGTTTTGTGTTGTCTGTCTTGTTTTGTTGACAGCATGAAATCATTCTTGCCCAATTTTGTTCTCTTGCCGTAGAATTACTGTCTAGTTATTTTTTACGGTGGATAAAACCTCAAGGGGGCCACACGGTTTAGTGCTTCACATAATTTTTAAAAAAATAAGCCTTCCCCTGCCTTGAAAAGGACATTTCAAGTTTTTTTTCATTATTTCCCCCTAACAAATTTACTAAATTGGAATACATTTTGCCATTTTTTGATTTTCTATTTCCCCAGTGTTTTTTAACCTGTAAACCCCCTCCCCCCGCCGCCTAATAAATTATATAAACATTTGTTTCAGCTTTTTAATAAAAATTTTTAACCTTTTTTAAACTTTTTTTCAAGAAAGTTGTTTTCTTAAACGGCCCAAAAATTAAATATGCAACAGTTATGGATGACCCACTGAGAGAAACATAAATAAGTTTCCGCATTTATGTGATTTTCAGTGATAATGTATTTTTTTATTAACGTTGGGTTAAAAACGTCGCTAAAACGCTGCTCATTAGCGCTGCAATTCACCTGTGCACTAATAGAAAAATACAACCCCTAATACAGGTACGTAAAACCGCCCTTTCCCCCGTCGCTCTAATTACCATCATTGCAAAAGCCGAGACAGATCCTTTCCGATTAATTGTAAGCTAAATTAATGAATATGAACGTTAAAGTTGAATATTATGTGCCCTCCACCACCAGGTCTGATGGAGAGAAAAAATACTGACTCGATGGGAAAAAAAGCCCCAAAAAGAGTATAGAACATCATATACCGCATTTGTTTTTTTTTTTACCATGGGGTTTAAGAAACATTACGAAAAAGACACACAAACGCATTAATGGGAAAATTAAAAATAATTTGCAAATATAATTCGGGGTGAAATAAGGGAAGTTTTGTTTCTTAACAGTGGCTGTCTAGAAGCAGGAGACTGAAAAAAGTCGTCTTTATCTCGATGTTCCCATTGAAATCTGACGGATATTTTTTTTACCTAAATCTAAAAGGGTTGGTTTTTTGGTTTAATTAAGCACCCGATATCTCTAAAGATCAGGTGATACTAGTCATTAAAGCACAACTTTTACTACTAACATACATTACTCAATACGCACTCAAACCCCCCACCAAAAACAAACACACTTCCTCATCCTACCCTCCTCCCCCCCCTCCCCTTCACCTGCATTCTCCCCTTCCCCCTTTCCCCCCATCACCCTCCACATAATAAAGTGCCCCAAATTAAAGGGAAGAAATTTTTTGCTCACTAATTTCCACTTTTTTTCATTCAACAAATTAAGTTGCTTTTCACTGAGCGATCCGGAGTTTCCCTGAAGCGGAAACATCATTAGAATACATCAGACCCTATGCTGGCCAAACATCACTGAAATACATCGAGCTGCTCTGCGGCAGTGGAATGCATCATTAAAGCACAAAAATACAATGTCAGACCCATCCTGCTGCTAAACTGCTAAATCAGTCCATCATTAAAAAATCAAACTTAATCTGGACAGAGGACACACCATTTTAAATTTAAAAATTTCTTTATTCCCATCGGATAAAAAATACGTTAATAATAAAGCCTGTGGGTCGACACACTGGATTCAACGTAAATAGGATTATGTTTTTGTTTTGAACTGTCAAATATTGATGAGATTCAGCATTCCCCGGGTTAACTATGATACACACTTTACCCCACCTTTGGGATCAAAAGTTAAAACATAGTACATATTTTTAATTAAAATCCTGCATATGAAATAACCATTGAGCATATTATTCAAAAATATTTTAATTTTATCACATAAGCATTGACAAATCTTTAAACGTGAAAAATTCCTGAACTTGATTATTTTTCGAAATTGTTTTTATTTTGGGTTAAGAGGTTTAAAACTTATCGATAGACGAAGATCATAAATTTTTCCAATTAACGATAATTAATTCCCCAAAAAAAAAATTAAACCCAAAATCTCAGAACGCATACCCTGAGTCATAAAACTCGGGGTACAACACATTCGTTTTCCCCAAAAAAACTATTAACGGGTTTAAAACCTATTGATGACGGGGATATTTTACTTCATCTGTTTATGTTTCCAAAACATATGTATAAATGAAATAAATATGCATTTTATATGCAAAAAAAAATATAGGTTTTCATGGGTATATTTGTGTTGATTTTGCTCCGTCCCGGGGGAGGTAAGCAAAAGCTGCTTCTGCCCCCCCCGAAGAGTCGCTAAACTGCAACAAAAATTTATTACCAAAATTGGCCCCCCGTACTCCGGAGAATTTATGGAAGGGTCTCCCAGGCTTGTTAATCAGTATTCACAAAAATGGGTACCGGACTGGCACACAGGCTTGAATTTTTCATTCGCATGAGAAAAAAATATATATATATATATATATATATATATATATATATATATATATAATTTATATATATATATATATATATATATATATATATATATATATATATATATATATATATATATATATATATATATATATATATATATATATATATATATATATAAAAAGGAAAAAAATATATGGGGAAAAAAGGGGGTTAAAAAATGGTAACAATAAAAAAAAGAGGCAGATGAGAGAGTGGGTGAGATGTTATAAAATTTGTTGAAAATAAGAAAAAGTTTTGGAATGAGATTAATGTTAGGAAGCCTAGAGAACAAAGGGTTTTTACAGTTAAAAATAGGAGAGGAGAGTTATTAAATGGAGAGTTAGAGGTATGGGGGAAATGGAAGAAATTTTGAGGATTTGTTAAATGTTGATGAAGACAGGGAAGCTGTGATTTCGTGTAGGGAAAGGGGAAAAATCTTGTGGGTTGGAAGAGCCAGTTGTGGGTGTAGGGAAGTTCTGAGGCAGGGGTGAAAAAAAGGGGTGGATGGGATTGATGGGATAAAGATAGAAATTTAAAAAGCAGGTGGGGATATAATTTTGGAGGGTTGGTGCTATTTTTAATAAATGTAGGGGGGAAAAGGCCCCTAGGGTTGGGGAAGGGTGTTTTTTCCTTTTATAAACAAAAAAAAGAGTGAAAAATTATGGGGAATAAGTCTGTTAGTGTACCTGGTAAATTAGGGGTTTTTTGAAAAATTAAGGGGTAAAACAGAAAGGGATAGGATGAAAAGGGGGGGTTTGGAAAGGGGAGGGGGGTGTAGACCAAGTGTTTACAGTGAAACTATAGGTGAACGTTTTGGAAAAGGGGAAAAAGGGTTTTTTTGTGGCATTTTTGGATTTAAAAGGGGTTTTATAGGGTAGATAGGGGGGGCAATGGGCAGATGTTGCAGGTGTATGGAATAGGAGGAAGGTTACTGAAAGCAGTGAAAGTTTTTTGAGGATAGTGAGGCTCGGTTGGGGGTTTTTAGGAGGGAAGGGGCTTTTCCCAGAAAAAATGGGCCTTAGACAAGGATTTGATGTCACCGGGGGGTTTTCAATTATTTATAGATGGGGTTTAAGAGAAGTGAATGCGGGATCTTGGCAAGAGGTGTTGGGCTAAAAATAAAAAGCAAATACAAAGTGGGGGTTGTACAGTTGCTTTTTTATGACACTTCTTTGGAGATTCTGGAAGTTGCAGGGGGGTTTGGTGTTTTGGAGGGTGTGTAAAAAAGAAAATTAAATGAATATAGGAAAGAGTAAGGTGATGAGGATAAAAAAGAATAGGTGACGAAAGATTGGTATCCGTTGGAGGGAGAGAGTATGGAGGAGGTGAATGTATTCAGATATTTGGGAGTGGACATGTCGGCGGATGGGTCTATGAAGGATGAGGAAAATCAGTTGAGGGGGGGAAAAGGGTGAGGGAGCACTTCGGAGTCTGTGGAAAAAAAGAACCTTGTCCAGGAAAAGGGAATGTAGAGAGATATTTATACCAACGCTTTATATGGGTGTAAAAATGGGTGATGAATTTGCAACGAGGAAGGCTGGAGGAGTGGAGATGTCATGTCTGAGGTCAATGTGGGGTTTAAAAAAAAATGCAGAGAATTGGGGTTTTTGGAAAAAAGGAGGAGGGGGGATTCCAAAAAATTGTCCAGAGAGCTGAGGGGGGTTGTTGAGGGGGTTTGGACATGTAAAAATGGAACGAGACAGGTGATTTGGGGTTAAAATTTAGGGGGGGAAGGGGGGTAGGGGTCGGCCTGGAAAAAGGGTTTGGGGGGGGGGGAAAAAAATTTTTTTTGCGAGGGGTTGGACTTCCAGCAAGCATGTGTGAGCGTTTTGATAGGGTGAATGGAGGAATGGTTTTAATACTTGACGTGCTGTTGGAGGTGAGCAAAGTACTTTAGAAAGGGTTCAGGGGAAACCGGAGGCCGGACTTGAGTTCTGGAGATGGGAAGCAGGCGGGCACTCTGAAGGAGGGGTGTTAATGTTGCAGTTTTATAACTGTAGTGAAAAACACCCTTCGGAAAGGGGGGGGGAAGATAAAAGTTTTTTTTTTCGGGGCCCCCCTCCTTGGGGGGGAATCGGCTGATGTTTTAAAAAAAAAAAAAAAAAAAAAAAAATATATATATATATATATATATATATATATATATATATATATATATATATATATTATATTTAATTTTGGAATAAAAAATTGGGGAAATTACCAAGAATCATTAAAAAATTGCCCCCCAAAATATTTATCTTAATTTAAAGATATATTTTTTTTTCATTTACGTTAATTAAAAAAAAAATTTTTAAAAAATTAAAACTTCCCAAAACCCTTTAAAAAAAAAAGCGCAATTTAATTTAGCCTAACCAACAAATATTGTATAAAATTTAAAATGATGTCGGATAGTAAAGGGTTGGGTGGGGGTTTTTTTTTCAAACGAATTGCAATTAACTAACCCAGACATACATCCGTTTTACACCCCCCCTTTCACAATTCACATACGGTGTATTTATTTCTTTCCCCAAATTTCATTAAAATATGTCTAGTGTTATTTCGGGGGAAAAACACTGTCTTCCCCTTGTCCTGGTTAAAAAAAGTTAATTTACAAAATTCCATGGGTTCCAACCCCATTTTATTCATTAAACAAAGACAGTTTTTAAAATTGATTTTTTATTTGGGTTTTATACATAAACTAAATATTTAAAAATGATTTTACACAGAAAATTATTAGAATCATCTGAAAAAAATAAATTCATTTTACAAGGAAGCAAAAAAACAAATAACAGCCCTTTTTCTAATAACCTGTTTGAGTTTGGTTAGTCCAAACCAGTCAACCCAAATAGATGATTGGGCCAAGAGAGACTCTTTAATTACTCATATATATAAGCAAGTGCCATAAGGGCATTGTGGTTAAATCATTAGTTCATTCAGTCAGGTTAACATTGTTTTGTTTGGCCACTAACTAATAGGTCACCAAGAAAAACAAACCGGTTTCCTATATTTAACGTTCATATCCTTTGGGTCAAGGACTTGAATGAAGTAAATCCTTTTCATTCACCTCCAGCTCTCGTACTGGAAGGTTTGTGGAGCTGGCCCTCTGGTGGCGTAAAAAGGGGAGTTGACATTTTCTACAAAATGGCGGGGAACCCGCTGGCGGGTGAACAGTCTGTGTGAAGTGTTGAGGGCGCTGTGTACCCACGAATGCTGCAGTGGTGCCCTGAATCCCGAGGGATGCATATGGAATAGCGAACGACAGTTGTGGAACTCCCTCAATGGGTCGTCCCGTATCTTTGTGAAACTGCGACGCCTGTGCCTACGATCGCATTGTTGACAAGTTTCAGGAAGTCCATATAACTGTCAACTCGAGTTTGGAAAATTCAAGGACATATCCAAATAGTGGCCCCCCGGAAATCGAACATTCGTAGAAAGGCTTATCAATGTATTCCTGAAGTTAGGAAAGAATTCAAACTGGCAGAAGGCAGCTGGGTCAGTCTTACGTTGATTTTGTAAGACACAGACCGGGGCTTTCACACAGTGGTACAAGGCAAGTGGTGTCCTGATTTTGATAATCTGGTGCAGCTTATCTTGGTGGACAACCTGCTGGAGTCTGTTAGTCCAGAGGTTCAGTCTTTCTTCAAGATCGTTCATTGGCTACTGCGTTAGAAGCAGCCAGGTTGGCTGATACTTTTGAAACTAACCGCTCATTGTAACAGTCTTATCTCTTTCCCCCAACAGCCTGGCATGAGCAAGATCGTCAAAGAAGAGTTCTTGAGTGGAGAACGAAATGTCAAGATGAAAGTGAATCTCGTCGGCAGTCACACAAATCACCTGGCGGCAGCGTTACTTCACTCTGGTCAACCTGGTGACGACCTCAAACTATTCAACATGATGATTCAAGGGCATATCCAGAGTGGCGTAAGCCAAAAAATCAACGAGGGCCAAATTAGTTTATTATGCTTTCTTTTAAAAAACCCATTGCCCAAATAACCCCCAAGCATTGGGGAAAATTTATAATGCCCCTAGTAATATGACTCAGAAACAAGTGAGAAGGGGATGGCCCCTACTATAGCCTTTCACATAGCCTTCAGGAAAATTAAAAGAAAACTGCAGTTAGAACCTTTGGGATACTGGAATATTGCTCACTTATAAGAAGTATTTCCCCTTTCTGAACAAACCTCTTTCAGTCCTCAGTTCTGTTAGAAGCTTTTTTGGGGGACAGTATTTTCTGCCCTTTACATAAAATATAGTGCAGAGTAAATACTACACTGGGTATTTGACTGTAGGTGTTTCTGATGGATTTCCATGAAAAATGCTGTGTTATTACTGGGTAATAACATTGAGTCTACTAAATGTACTGGGCCAATAATGACTAATTCTTCTCCGATGTTCTAACCGGGAAAATCCCCAAAGGGGTGTCTGATGAGAATGTTAACTCCTCCTTGGATGACTCTGATCTCGAACTAGCCAATTTGTTTTTGGGGAAAACTGGCCAGGGCCTTAAATTTTTGAACAGACCCAGATCAAGCCTTCCTATTCCAGGGTTGCAGGATTACCAGTTTCTCTGTTTCCAGCCTGAGGACTGTCCTTTCGGGAGGAACAGAAAGTCCTTCATTAATTTCCTTTAAGGCACCAGGGAAAAACCATTAGTCCCCAGTCAAATATAAACTTAAAACATCATGTAATTCATGAAACGGTAAGGAGGGTGGAGGGAAGACAGCAGACAGATAGCTTAGTAGTTCCCAAAAATTTGATCCCCAAAAATTAAATATAGCCCAACTCATCCTTAAAGTCCATTTGGAATTCCAAAAATGTTAGATATTAAAGAATTTTTGGCCAAAGTTAAGGCAAGATTAAAAATTATATCCGCTGTTTTAGAATGTCAGCGGAGGGAAACCTGGACCCTCATTAAACCTGAACCTCTCCATCCCATTCCCTAATGGAAACCTTTTTCAGAGTTTAATAGATTGTGTAGGTCCACTACCTAAGTCTAAGGCTAAATCAATATTTATTAAATTATGGATACAGTAACTGATATCCAGAGGCGTTCCTATACAGTATAAACACCAAAAAAAAAATTTTTAAAGTTAACTAAGGTTATCTCTTGCAATTCAAAGTGATCAAGGTACTAATTTCACTGCCAAACCATTTGGAAACATTACTAGGCTGGGAATAGTTCATAACCTTCCACTGCCTATCATCCTCAGTCCCAAGGCACTTGGAAAGATTCCATCAGACTTAAAAACAATGATTAGAACTTTTGCATGCATTTTCCTCGGTGAAATGAATCACTTCCTCTGTTGCTATTTGCAATGAGAGCTGTGCAAAGTCTCAGGGTACAGTCCATTTGAGCTGATTTTGGGCACAATGTACGAGGTCCTCACGAGTGCTCAAAGAAGGATGGATGGTAGTGGGTCAGTTGAAGATTTGGGGGTTATCTATGAATGAATCTAGGGAGGCTAGGAGGGTGAATTCGGCTGGGGATGTGGGGAGAGTGGTACGTAGGATGGGGGATGGCGGCCGGGAAATTTAGCTTTGCAACAATGTGTAATTGCGGTCAAAGTGTTGGTTTACAGTGGTTGTGACATGTGGCAGTGGTTTTCCATTGTTGCAGGAGGATTGAGAGATTTGGAAGTTAGGGTGTTGAGGTTTTGTGTGGGGGGTATGGTAAGTCGTGGTTGACAAAGGAAGTTGTAAGGCGTCGTGTGGGACTAGGGGTTTGGGCTTATCCTATAGATCTTAGACTGAAATGTGTGTATGTGAAGCAATGTTATGTGAGGCTGGGTGGGGTAGGGGGAGGACAGTGGGTGCTGTGATGAGTGACTTGCAGAGATGGTGGGATGGGAAGAGCTAAGTTTGTGTGGCGATTTGTTGAGGAGGCTCATAGCAGTGAGGGAGCCAAAGGGTTAACTGACAGTATATTGGGGAGGGTTGGGGAGGTGAGGGATGCTGTGGAGGGGAGGCTGTGTTTCCATTGTACGATTGGCGAGGAATATGGGAGGGTTGCAAAGGTTGAGGTTAAGGGCGAGTTAGGGAGTTGATTTTTAATTTTTACATGGGGTGGTGGCATCTCGGGCATTGTTGTTTAGGATGGGGTTAGTGGCAGGGGCAGGTTGTAGTAGGTGAGGGTTGGAGGATACGGCCTATCATGCCGTATATTTTGTGAATGTTTGGAATCAGTTAGGGTTTGGTTTGGGGGGATACTACGTATGATGGGCGGGATTTTGGCATTACAGCCATTGAGTTTGGATATAGGGGAGTGGGTGTGGATGTGAGGAGAGCTCTGATGTATTTGGTGGTAGATTTTGAGTATGTTACCTGGGGTTCAGAGAGGTTCAAGGAGGGGTTCGGATCAGGGCCATTGCAGGACAAATGTATAGGACTAAGTGCGGGAATAGGGAGGTTTGTGGGGGGAAATGGGACTTAGCCTTTCCGGATAGCTATAGGAGTATGTTGCTTGGGGATTTACTGGTCGTTTAATGGGGATAGGCTATCCGAATGGGCTCGCCTCTGGAGAGGGAGAGGGTGTTTCAGTATGCATGGGGGTGGGGAGGTTACAGTGTGTGTATGAGGGCGGGTATAGGGTGAAGTGTTAGGGGGAAGGTGGGGGGTAGAGATCGACGGATGACACACTCATGTAATAATTTTGTGGGACAGACGGATGACTTCCGGGTCGAGGAGGGGGTTGTATATGTGTGAGGGAGGGTATGTGTATAAGGGTGACCTTAACGTGTATATTTTTTTTTTTGACCAGGTATTATTAGTAGGGAAATGAGGGGCTTTCTTGTTGGTAGCTTGTAGGTCCTCGACGGGTATAGCTATGGATTCAGCGTTTATTACTCAGGTAGACCGTGAATGGTGGCCTCTTGTCATGGGGTGAGGATGGGTGCAGGACAATGTACTGGTTGTAAGTACATATGGAAGATTTTACTGCTAGTGCCATTAGGCTATGATGTGGCATGTTGTATGGGTGTGGTATGATTGCTGATTGGGTCGGTAATTGTATATCCTGTCAAATTTATCAGGAAGACATTTTGGTGGATTTGTACATTGTGTATGAGAGTACATCTGTAAAGTGTCCGACAAAAGGACGGTGTGTCGTTATGTGTAATATACTGTAATTAGTGTACCAGATTGGTAATTATATTGTGCGTATGAAAGTTTCCTGCCTTTCATTATGATCTATTGTGTTTTGTAGAGTATCTAGTACTGTTCATACATCATGTGCTTGAATGAAATGTCCTAAGTAAATTGGGGACTATTTGTTATAAGAATTTTGTATTTTTGTATCATGCAAGAAGAGCAGGGAAGTATGAGAAGGTTTCCATGGGGTACCTGTGTGTGGGTACTGTATATGTTGGTGATATGGAACAGGTGTGTGTAACATGTCATGTATTGTTCCTTTATGTGGAATTGTGTATATAATTTCTTGACAGCGGTTGTTGTTGTTGTAGGTTTGCCGGTACCACCGGCCAGGGTCTTCTCCAAATGGTGACCCGGCATTGGCCCCCTGGGTAGAGGGTGTCGGTCATCTTTCTTCTGTCTTCTTTCTTGGGGTCCCCCGGGTGGGGGGTGATTTCTTCTTCTCTCTTGCTGTGGCTCCCCAGCGGTGTATTGTATAGAAACGTTGTTTTCTGTTATTATATTATTGACGTGTGGTTCTTTCAAATTATAGGTTGATTATTAATGGATGAGGGGTTCCATTACGGGTTTTTGTGGGAGAGATATTAGTTGGGAGATTTTAGTTGGGAGATTTTAGTTGGGAGTAGGGGGGTTAGATACGGGGTGTGAGGGGGTTGTGTGATTGACATAAGATGCAGTGGGTCTTTGGGATATACTGAGCTGTGGTTATAGCTGCAGGAATACGTTACAGGGTGTGTAGGAGGGATCTTATGATCACCGTGTGTAGGTGGTTGATTTACTGTGTGAAATCAGGTGTTCTATATTCTATATTCTAATGTTCTATATATAATCAATTTCTGTACTTGGCATTATTGCAAGTGGGGTTTCTTTAAGTACCACACTGCTAGTATTGAGCCCTTTGGGCGTGAGATGATAATTAATGTTTACGGTGATATGAACCTTGTATGGTTATTGTATTTAAGTATGTAAATTAAAGAGAGTCATGTTTCCATGTGAAAATTTATAGAGAATGTCATGTTAAAGTTTTACAGTATACTCTGTCATTTTGTGTGGTTACCCAATGTACAGTCACGTGTTATATCCTTTATGGGAGTTATTGTTAATTATTTAGTTGTTATGTTCTTGTAATATTACTCTGTATGACGAGCTATGTCTTTTAAATAAAATATATAAAAAAAATCACCTTTTCTGACTTTTGGGGGGATTATCTAAGTAATTTGCACATATATTACTGTGTAAGATAATTGTAATCACCTCAGTTTGCGTAACTGTACTACACTAAACAAAATTACCGAGTCTGTCGTTTTGGGGATTTAGATTATACATGTCACCCTTTCACTCCTGTTTAAAGAAAATTTTATTTTATAAGTTTTCATAGAAAATGGATTCCTGATATTTGGCAGTAACAATAGAAATAGGCAGAACCTTTAAAATTCTCATATTAAATTAAATAACTTTGTTCGAATTATTACCCCGGAGCGGTAATAAGTAGGTACTCAGGTAGGTAGGTGTTGGCTGACTGTTGTAGGTCGCATCCTGGGGAAGATTCCAATGAAATAAGTCACAATGACTGGTTTTCTTGGTTTATCCTGTTGAACTAGCCCTCCGGTTTAATATTCTAGATAAAATCTTCCGTATCTTTTCCACACTTACATGAAGAATAGTTTAATATCTATATCAGAGATTAAAGTAAATTCTCTCTTTATATACACTTAGAGATATCCTCAATATTCGGTGTATATACACTGAGAGATATCCTCAATATTCGGTGTATATACACTGAGAGATATCCTCAATATTTGGTGTATATACATTGAGAGATATCCTCAATATTCGGTGTATATACACGGAGAGATATCCATACTTATCGCTGTGGACATCTTTAAATACACTGAGAGGTATCCACACCTATCGATGTATATACACAGATATCAATACCTTTAGTTGTATGTACACATCGGTGTCCCGTAGCGCACTCATCTCACATACTCAGTGTCCTTGGTTCGATCCCCGGCACGGGTGGAAACTTTGGGCATGTTTCTTTACCCCTGCCTGCCCAGTTCACCTGGCAGTCTATTGATATGGGTCGCATCCTAGGGGTTGGTAGTATACCTTAGACAGGTCGAAATGAGCTGACGTAAGTAAGTTTTAGGTACAGGTACACATAAATACAGTTACACAAATTATCATACATAGTAACATGTGTAAACTAGCTAGGTTTACCAAAAAAAAAATGGTCAGACAGTTGGCAACAGCTTTAAGGCTCAGCGTTTGGTCATTCAGAGCTATAAGGAAAAAGTATCATTGAAAAGACTTATTTCACTAAGAAAGTCTCCTAATGTGCGGCTAATATAATAATATTTACTTTAGTTAGCCCCTGAGAATCGAGTCTTATTTTGATACCATTTTCTGTTACCTTGAGTACGGCGGCAGGTGTATCTCTACGCTTCGTTGAGCCAGGAAATGAGCCCCAAGTGTTGAGTTTAAGTCTCCTAATCATCACCTTCCTGCCTAGGAACTAGAAAGAAGCTCTGCCCAGACTCTCTCATTCCTTCCCTCCCTCTTCCATTGCCATGTTAGGGAATGCATCTTCAGTATCAGACGTAAATAAGTATAATGAGTTAGATGAACGTTTCCTTACACCTGTTGTCCTGTTCACCTAGCAGCAAATAGGTACCTGGGTGTTAGTCGACTGGTGTGGGTCGCATCCTGGGGGACAAGATTGAGGACCACAATGGAAATAAGACAGACAGTCCTTGATGACGCACTGACTTTTTTTGGTTATCCTGGGTGGCTAACCCTCCGGGGTTAAAAATCCGAACGAAATCTTATCTTGATAAGCCAAGAAAGTCAATGCGTCATCAAGGACTGTCTGTCTATTTCCATTGTGGTCCTTCAATCTTATCCCCAGGATGCCATCCACACCAGTCGACTAACACCAGGTACCATTACTGCTAGGTGAACATGGAAAGCAGGTGTAAGGACACACAACTTTTCCTCCCGTGTCAGAGATCGAATCACACACTGTGAGGCGAGAGCGTTGCCAACCAACCTGGGAGACAAGCAAGAGGTTAGGTTAAGTAAGGTTCGTCAGGAAACAGGACAAGTGTTTCCTGACGAGGGTCTTAGTAAGATGATGACCCGCCGTTGGAGCTTTTGGTCATCTGACCGAGGCCTTCCGCTTTCTTACCGGTTCACCCCGTTAAAAATTTTGGTCATAGTTATAACCATTTAGTGATAAGCAAGAGACAATGATTTACAGGCAAGTATGATAGACAATAAAACTTTTCAAAGTATTGAAAAAGAGAACCAGTAAGAGGTTGGTTGATCATCTACAGAATTCTATGACTGAATTATCATGCAAGGCAAATAAGGATCGGTAGACTGCAGGCTCTTCGACAATGATACCACCAGATATTAATTCAGAAATCAGAGGAACAAGCAGAGGTGCATGATAGTGTTAACGTAGATCAAGAAATACTTAGGACGTTTCAGGAAGGAAAAAGGTAGTTGATGGTGTTCACCAAAGATCAGTACTAGATTAGAAGGTAATATACATCTGTGCATTATTAATTGTTGTCATTTAAGACCTAGACACCACATTCGCATCCTACATGACTACATTCCCGTCTAATGAAACGGAAATGTTTCCGTCTTGTGAAATCACATTCCCATTTTGTAACACCAGAGTCCCGTCTTAAAATATCATATTCTTGTCCTACAAGACTCCTCTCCTCTTCTATAAGACCAAAAACATGTCCTTCTTATGGTGTTTCCGCAGCATATTGTCTATAAATCAGAAAAGTCTTGCGTTCGTTTACCCAACTCAGCCAGTAAGAACGTGGAGTTACGTCCCTTAACCATTAGTCAGCCAGTCACAACAGCGCATTGGGTTTGTTAACTATGATATAGGTAGTTTCCCGGATCTAGTGTTTCCAGTTTCCTGTACCTGGTGTTTCATTCTCCTGTACCTGGTGTTCCAGTTCCCCCTACCCGGTGTTCCAGTTCCCCCTACCCGATATTTTCATCTTTCTGTGCTCGGTAGTCTCAGTTTCTTGTACCTGGAGCTCTCAGTTTCCTTTTCTGTTTCTTGTGGTTTAATTCAGAGCTGGAAACTTTATAACCAGAGTTGAAAGCTGTTTAATGCAGAAAATGACCATTAAGACAGTTGTCAGCATCTGGTATTTTATGTTCAAGACAAAACCCTTAACACATTCACAATTGATTCGCAGTTGGGATAGTAAACATTAGATGGCGTTTCGGTCTGTCTGGATCATCGTCAAGTCACGAGAGAGAGAAAATGGGTCAGTTGTGAACTGTTCCAGACTTGGAATCGTGGCTGTTATATTGCCTCTTTACAGTTTTCCTCTATATCTAAGATTTTTGAAAAGGAGCCTCTGCAGACCAGCTACATAGGCCTTCCTTCCCTCTCTACTTCCTCTCCTTTCCCTCTTCGACTTTCTACTGTTTCCTTTCCCTTCTTCTACCTACTTTTTTTTTTAATTTTCTACGCCTTCCGCTACCTCTCTACTTCCATCCCACTCACTTTTCTCCTGTTCTGCTTCCTCTCTTTCTCCTCTTCCACTATGTCACCCCCTTCCTTTTCCACTTCGCTTCCTTCTCTCTTTCTACTTCATCTTCTTCAATTCCGACTATACTGCAATATCTTCACCTCCCACTCTCTACATTATCATCTCCCCCCCGCCCATCTCCTGTCTTTTCCTCCTCTTACCCTGTTCACTCCTGGGCGTTTTGGGGGAGATGCGCTGACGTCTGCAACCGGATTTGGTTTCTGCAGCAGGATGTGCATCACTCAAGGTGCTCACTGGTCCAAGATTTATTTAACACCCCGATGAGCTTAACGAGTTATTTGTATGTTTTTCAGGGTGTACATGGATATGTTTGTACCTGTTGTACACCGGCTGTATGTGCCGTATATCTGGGTGCTCACTAGTACTGGCGTTGTGTATATAACATAACTTGATGTGTTGTTTTCTTTTTATGTCGCATACTTAACACTAAAGACAAAAAGACAATGTATTACTAGCCTAACCTCGCATTCCTCCTTCCTATGTGCACAGTTATCTCCCGGAAGGCTCCTAGTCGTCCAGATCTTGTTCCATCACTATCAGTAAACTGCTATCCTTGTTGAGTGACCACGAAGGCTGTCAGCAATTTTAGTAATAGTGGAAATACCACTTTTGTTTTCTGTTATTATTTTTATAACACTGGCTATGCCGGAAGATTTTGTAACGTTTGTTGTGCTTTATGTCTTTTTTTACTAAAATGGGCTATTATGAGATTTTCTTTGTCTCAGCGTGTTATTTTTAGTAGTATACCTGGAGAATACCTGGAGAGGTTTCGGGATCAACGCCCCCGCGGCCCGGTCTGTGACCAAGCCTCGTGGTGGATCAGGGTCTGATGAACCAAGCTGTTACTGCTGGCCGCACGCAAACCGACGTAGAAACACAAACCCGGCTGGTCAGGTACTAACTTTAGGTGCCTGTCCAACGCCTTCTTGAAGACAGCCAGGGATCTATTGGTAATCCCCTTATGTATGCTGAGAGGCAGTTGAACAGTCTTGGGTCCCTGACACTTATTGTGTTGACGAATATATATATATATATATATATATATATATATATATATATATATATATATATATATATATATATATATATATATATATATATATATATATATATATATATATATATATATATAGTGTGCGATTAGGTAAACTTGCTATTTTGGCTTAAATAGCAACGCTCACCTTGCCATATAAGACAAGTGAAAATTTGTGTATGCAATAATTTCAAAATCATTCTAACCATAACGAAAAAAATATATTTCATTGTTTGTTTATTATTAAATTAATGTTAACGTATCTAAAATATATTTAGTTGGGTTAGGCTAAATTTAATTGCGCTTGTTAAAATAAGGTTAGGTAGGTTTTCAAAGTTTCTTTGGTACAGAATTATAAATTCTTACATTAACATAAATTAAAAAAATATATCTTTAATCGTATAAGAGAAAATTTTAGAAAGGACTTAATTTTAGATGAGTTCTTGCTAATTTTTTTTTTTTTTACATTTTATTAGTTTTTCGGTACATGTAATACATATACAAACTCAAAACAATCAAATTTTATAAACGCAAAGAACATTAACAGTGAGTAACCTTTCCAACATCAATGGAAATAAATGCTATGTCACAAACAACAGCTCAATACAAACTTCTAAGGTGATAAAATTAACATACAACAAAGGTACACCAGTGCCGAGACCCTACACCGATATAATTCCTAGTAATATTTTTACCATAAACAGATATGAATCGTCCTTACAAATCATTAAGGACATGCATCCTACCTATGCCACAAATCCCAATAAGAGACCCCTCTCCACCTAACAATTTGCATTAACCTTATAAACTGTAAGCTCTATGTGCATGAGGTTACATTTAACAAAAGTATCCTAATAACTTCACACCTAACCACAAATTTTGCTTTCATAGCCACAACAAACCTCTATACACACAATTATGTAAAAATGAATACAAACACAATTAGCATCTATTACTTTTAACTTTATAAGTTGTATTTTTACTAATTACACTTATACATGTGTAAATTCATGACCTACAACAAGTGTGGTGCATACCTGATGTCCTATCAGAATGCCATCAACCTGCCACAGAGATATACAAAAGTAAATTACAAATCGAAATTCACAGTAACCACAACATGTTTCAGTTACCCTTACCATCACTGGTAAGTACAAACCAACCCCAACACATTCCAGTTACCACCCAACACACCTCCCTCCCTCCCCGGCTTCAGAGGACCAGCCAAACCCATGTACAACCCCTGACTCCCCACCTTACCAACCTCACCAACATCCAATCCACCCCTTCATTCATCTCATCCACTACCCAAAACCCCAACGTCACTTGTCACAACATAGAATGTCAACCGTCACCCAAAGAAAATAATAAAATAATACCCCCCATCTTCCCTCCCCCTTTCTCCAATCACACGTCCCTATCTCCTAAAGCAAAAACATCCCTTTCCCTATTCCCCAACCCTACAGGTCAAGCCACTCAAATCCCTCCAAACCTCTCAATAGCCCCTTGACACTTAATGATCTGTAATCCTCGGAAAATACAGAATCCCAACCCTTCCCATATAGCAAACGATTCCGACACTTGGTTCGATATATGAGCTGCCACCGCCTTTATTCTTTCCCGAATGCCCACCTCTCTCAATTTCCAAGACACACAAACAAAATCCACCATGCAGTACATTAAACCCTTTTTGTCCCTAGACACACCCCCAAATCCAAGAAAATTGCCCTTAACAAAGGTACTCCCCCTCCCCCAATTTCCTCAAAACCCATCCCATCCACCACCTTACCCCTTCCAATGCTTCACAAAATTTTGGCATGCAAGAGTCTCGGCTTGCCCACACCTCACAACCCCCATCTTTCCACACCCCATTGAAATAAAATCTCCCTTCTGCAACCGCCCCATGTAGAAACCTATACATCAGCTCACGATCCCTTCCCGATAAACGTAATTCCCGAAACCCCCAAATTCCTTTCAGTCATAAACTGGATATATAGCCTCCCCCTCCAGCACCCCCCCCACCTCCTAACCTCATAAGCCACTTCTTTTAAATTTTGGGGTTCCTTTATGACCATCTATTGCGCAGCCAATCCCTGCACTGTACCAGATCCCTCCCTCCCCCCATTCACCCAAATCTCTCAACCTCCTTCCACCCGGTCCCCATCCCCCTCCTCCAACACACAACGTTTCACATCATACATCAGCCTCTTCTCCAGCCATCAGACCCAACCCCCCAATAATATGTCCTTCCTAACTTTTCCCTTTCCCAACCAATGTCTACCATTAGCCCATATGAACTTAAATACTTTCGCTCCGCCTTCCAATCCCACCTCAATGGATAAATATTAGCTACAAACCAAATCCTCTGTAAATCATTGTGTTTACCGCAATGACCCTCTGCCTCAACGTGAGCTCATCCGCACGCCAACCATTTATCAGCTCCATTGCCCTTACTACATTCTCGAATTTACCTCTCTGTCATCCCGATTCCCCTGAACACTATTCCACTATTTTCACTGTGTCAGTCACATTCAACCATATCTTCTACCCAACCCTCCCCACCCATTCCCACCTCCAACAGCAATGATTTTGCCCGTTCACCTTCATTCCAGTTGCCTTACAAAATGTGCCTATACTGTTCCCCTACATGCCCCAGCCCCTTCTCCTGCCTACCAGCACCGTAGTGTGTCCACTTACCCAATATTCGGATCCCTCACCACCACCACCCCTCCCCCCACCAATCTGTAAAACGGATCCTGAACACATGAAACAGAATTTGCGACGAGGACATCCCTGCCGCACCCCGTTCCATCTGCACCACCCCACCCAATCTACCGTTGACTTGTCCCTACACATGCCCCTTCATATAAAGCTCTGTCCAACTCATCACTTCCACACCGAACCTGTCGCTCCATGATTTCTCATGCTCTCGCTCTACACTATCATCCCCCTGCCAATCTAATGCCAGTACCCCTCCCCTTCCACCCCTTTCAATGAAATCCTTAATGTACTCATGACCACCACTCCCCTACCTGGGGAAACCCCCTTGTCCTACCTCAATCACTCTCCCAACACCCTTTTAATCTGTTACCTAGAATCTTTGCAAATATTTTATAATCAGAATTCATTAGTACCAAAGGTCTTAAGTCCTCAAAGTATCTCCTATCTTCCCCTTCGTACTAGAACCACCACTCCAATCATCTCCTACCCATCACCCGTCCTCTTTCATCCCATTCATCACACCAACCAAACAGTCCCTCATGATGTTCAATTTTCCTTATAAAACTTTGTTCACTATACCATCTATTCCAGGGGCCTTTCCTCACTTAACCATTCACGTCTCCCACCTCCTTCACTGATCATCCCAACTCCTTCCGCTCACTTCGTCCCAACTCTCTCCACGTTCCCCTATATTAAATCCTTGTTCATCCACTCACCCTTTTGGACACATATGTTTGGCAAACACTTATCCCACGTTCATAGCCTCTGTGGTACAAAACAGCATTCCTTCATCATAATTCTCCAATTCTTCATCCCTCCAAGCACTCCACTGTCATCCTATCCTTTCGGTTCCTACACTTACCCAATACTATTTGGAGGGTTTATCTCCCCATAACCGTCATCAAGCCTGCTTTCATCCTCATGCCCCAAACTCTCATTCTGCAGCAACCAAACCCTTTTCCCTTTAATGTCCGTATTTCCTCAGTTAGTCTGTGACCTCCTCTTAAGTAACAGTCCGTCAATAATCCCTCCAAGTAGTTTTGCATGCCATAACGCCATCCTACCTCTTCTTTGCCCAATCTCTGATAGGGATGCTTTAATGCCCCTCTTTACCCACATCCACCACCAATCCACCAGGCCCCCCTGCAACCTCCCCTCCCCAACCCTCCCACCAATCACTAAATTCCACCGTCTACCCTCACCACTCAAAAGCTGAACATTTAATTTCCAATACCCCTTACCCCACCTTACCACCCGACCATTCCACCTCCACCACACTCCCTGTTACATAAATTCTATCTAGCCTAGCCCCATACCCTCTTCTAACAAATGTATGTTCTCCCTCCTACCCCAATAACATCCTTCAAACCTACACCCTAAGTAAGTCCCTCAGAGCCTGCAAAACACACCCCCTCCCGTGGCTCTACATCCCTTTCCCTGATGACACAATTAAAATCTCCCCAACTATGGTTACGCTAGGCAAATCCCTACATGCATAAATCATTGCTCCTCACAAAATCCACCTCACCTGTCTGAAGATCTGCCGCATATACCTCCCAAAAAAGCATCCTTCACCCCATTCGCCCTCCACCCCCACCAGTCTGCCCCCACTCTCCTCCCATCGCAAAAGGGTTGAATGGGCTTGACACTGCTACCCTACTGCCACCCCACCCCTTTAATCTACTTGATGAACTGGCAAATACCTTATAACCATCCAATACCCAATCTCTACCACACCTATAATTATGTCATAAAAAACCCACAGTCACCATACCGTCTCAATGTACACTCTACCCAAGCTCTTTTAATATCTGTTCTAAACCCATTTACATTTAACGTTAAACACTTGAAATTTAAGACAAAGGTTTGCCCTTCGGCCTCGGTGGAAGTTGCGCCCAGATTTCCCTTTACTCTGCAATTTACCCTCCTTCTTCCCACCCTTTAATTCCTGATCTTGCACCAATCCCAAGTCTTTCTTAGCAACTTCCACCAGAGGTTTCTTGCAAATCCTCTGGGCCGAGGATCAACACGTCATCACAATCAGACAGTGTGCCAGACCTCTTGCGGTCCCCTGCACAACTTCCACACCACTTGCACTATCAATCTGATGTACCTCCGCCTGCACTGTCTCCAACACTAATGTTTGGTCATTGATACTGGCATTCACTTGCCCTCCACCATATCCATTGTATCTTCCATACCCCAGTGGCTTCTACATTAACACCGGTAGAGGTTCGTCCATAATGTCCCTTAATACCTGCTCCAAAGCCACTTCCTCCACAGCACTCTCCTGGTTGCCACCTTCAACCACTGATGGCGCCGTTTCCTGTGATATCGTCTGACACACCACCTCTGCACCGTCTACTATCTCACCACAACTTTGGTTGTTTCTCCGACTGTTCCTCTTCCCTCTGCATTTCTCTGCACTGTCGTTCGTTCCACGATGTCCCCGTTCATTCTTGGGCGACCTCTTCAAGCAGTCGGCCGCTACATCTCATATGCCCCAGACAGCAAGTCCTGCGTTGCCCCATGTAGGTGACGTATATCTGCGTCCAAATCCGGCAATACGACGTCGACGGTATGGGATGTCGCAAGGTCATCTTCAATGCGAAAGACCCCTCAAAGATTCCCATCAGCGGTCCTTCACTCCACGTGCCAGGATTAGCAGCATGGATAACGCCGTATGCCCGAAAACTGCCCTGATGTCCGCATCAGCCTCAAACGGGACATTCCTCAATCGAACCCAAGTGTATGTCCTTGAGACGTCCTTTAAGCGTACCTGTAGTCCTGTGTGCACGGTGTACCTCTATCTTGATGCTTATCCACCAGCCTTTCATACACCTCTGCCGTTTGAAGTTTCACAAACACTCTATTCGTCCCGTTCAGTGCCCTCCATACAAATCCGTAGTATCAAGTCCATAAATATCTCGTAGGATCGTGGCCAATACTGTTCCGGCCGTGGCAGGGTTGATACCCCCTCGTAACCAGGTCCACACAAACTGTGTTCAACCGTCTCCTCCCAGCTGCCGCCATGTTGGTGAAAACCAAAGTGTTGACAAGATCCACCAGGGGTCAGGCCAGCGCACCGCACCCCTCACACAATCAGGGCTGGGTGGCGAATGATTAAAATAAGGTTAGGTAGGTTTTCAAAGTTTCTCTTGGTACAGAATTATAAATTCTTACATTAACATAAATGAAAAAATATCTTTAATCGTATAAGAGAAAATTTTAGAAAGGACTTAATTTTAGATGAGTTCTTGCTAATTGACCAGTTTTACCTAATTTTGGAATATATATATATATATATATATATATATATATATATATATATATATATATATATATATATATATATATATATATATATAATATAATATATATATATATATATATATATATATATATATATATATATATATATATATATATATATATATATATATATATATATATGCAAGAACAACCACTATGAAAAAAAAGAAGAATTCAAGCGCTTTCACTACTCACATTATCAAGGAACTATTGATAATGTGAGTAGTCCCCTCTATTTTCATAGGGTTCTTATATTTTGATATCACCTGTTTTGTGATCTTTTTGCATATATATATATATATATATATATATATATATATATATATATATATATATATATATATATATATATATATATATATATGTGTGTACAGGAATAGGAGGGAAGTAAAAACTAGCATTCTAATGGGTATGTTGGGGTAATGTGGTGCATTAATCTGACGAATATAAAGGCAGAGATGTAATAGGATAGTCTGTTTCCAGATTAAGAACATTTCCTTTGGGGTAATTAACCCTGAAAAGATAATAACTCAGAATGATCCAAAAAAATCTACGAGTTTGAATTAATTTGTTGGTGTCCTGAGGTTTTAATTCCAAAGATGCGAGGCAACAGCTGATTAATTCCTAGGTATCAATTTAGTGTTAGGTGAAAGAGACAGCGGGTGTAAGAAGACTTACCCATACGTTTGCATCTCCTTGAAGTTAAATCTGAATACTTTTGTTGAACCGAACGCTGTTCCACGGAGATACACATTTTTGGAATACATGGAGAAGCAATAGAGGATTGTTGGGAGTGGTGGAAAACTGAAGTGATTGAATTAGTGGAATGGTAGACTGAGTGACAGATTATTATAAATAGTTACGTATAGCGACACTGTAAGTATTAGCAGTGGTTGTAAATATGACCTTAATTTTTAAATGGGTGGATCGGTAAGTCAGTGGAAGGTCTCGGTAAGATGACCAAAAGCTCTAGCGGTGGGTCATCACGCTGATAAATCTCGCGTCAGGAAATGCTTGTCCTGTTTCCTGAAAAATCTTACCTAACATAAACTATATTATAAGTAGTGTACCGTGTGGTATTTGGTGCTCTATTTATCTTGCAAGGTTGTGGGCTGCCTGGTAGGGTCCTGATCTCGGATGTTTGGGGTAGCCAGACTGGTCCACGGTACTCTTTGCAAAATTTGTTACTTTCTCTAGATTGTGACATTGCAGGTTTATTACTCCGTTACTATTGTAACGACACATAAACTCGCAGATAGGAATGAAATCACTTTATTTAATTTCCGGGTAAAGCTGAATCGCAGTTTACTTTACACAGACAAAAAATATTTTGTTAAATATCTTCATTAAAAATTGTATTCGGTTGCGTAGCTGAAGTTCTTACGTCTAGAATGAAATCAAAATTACTTCTCTTAATCGCAGCACTGACGCCTTGGTAGAAGAATTAGCTCATCTGGGATCCTAGCTTTCACTAATGAGTTTGTTGCCCAACTCCTCAAGGAATATAAGCGTATTTCTTTCCCACGAAACGAGCTTCGTGGCACCGTAATCGCTGGGTTGATTGTGGCTTTCACGGAACTCAGAGTAATGTCCACACACAATGATTATTACACATGGACTTGCGCACTTTCCTGGCATAAATACGTATAATACTATAAAAAATCCGTTTTTAATAAGATTTCGTATCATTATAGTAATTTTAATTAATTTGACAAGTCTCACTCTTACAGTATTATTTTCCCGATCAAAAAATGACCATCGAAAGAAAGATTTACATGTTCATTCTTGATTTCATAGTTATGATAAATGCTGACGAAAATATGCAAGGTAATTTTGGTGATATAAATACGTAACTTTATAGAATATTACATAAATAACAAGTACATGAGAAAATAAAAGCTTATGACGACGTTTCGGTTCGACTTTAATCATTGACTAGCAACAGTAACACACGAAGGAAAGGGAGCCAGTATTGTGTCTTCTTGTTCTTCATATAATATATTTCTTGACACCAATAGTGTGGCCATAGTATGTATATTGACACCAGTGCTGTGGACACCTAGAGGAATTTATCAAATCTTCGCTAGTGTCAAGTGAATGACTGAACAACATACCTTTGACGCTGGTCATTGAGTTGTGGTTGTAACGTCAAAGACAACGTGGAGAGTACGTCAGTTACCATTTTGTCCTAGGCACATGTCAATTAGACACTAGGCCTGTTGTATATATGTGTGTGTGTATGTGTATGTAAGGAAACACTTCGAAATGTTTCTGCCCCACCGGGAATTGAACCCGGCCCCTCCGTGCGGTGTGCAAGGTACAGTGATTTACCCTAGTTATGTAAATAAGACACATGTGTAACTAAAACATTTCATTAAGAAACGTTTCCCTCACGTGGAACTTGGATTGATACTTTCATGTACCAGGTTCATGTTACCCTAGTTATATAATGTACTGAGGTTCCAGTGATATTCAGGGGCCGCCAGCTTGGCTGAATATTACTAGTTTCTTCTCCGTATTTATCGTTCTCTCTTTCACATCTCTTTTCATGGCTTTGCTTTCTTTACAGCTCTTATTCTACGCTTGTGTCACACAATCATTCACACAAGACCCTCCTGACTGTAGACAACCTTCACCTCCTCACTACACCTGTAATTCTGTGTTTCTTCTCTTGAATCACTCGTTTTTCTTTTTATTTCTTTTTGTTTTCTTAGAATGTTTTCCTTTTCTTACTCCCTCCTTCTCTTCTTTTTTTTCTTATAATCTTTCTTTATTCATTCATACTTCCCTAACTTAACCCACTAAGATACAGGACAAACCTCCTTCAGCAATCTTCTCTTCACCTCTTTCCCTTCTCCCTTCACGACTATATTTATCAAGCACAGACAACTGTCTTAAATCAAACGACCTTCAACACCGTCACAACCACCAGCGTCAGTACTGGCATTTCTTCACCACCCTCCTGCCTCCTCCCTCCTTGTCTTCCCAGTATGAACAAATATTACCTACCAGTAATGACCCTACTATAATTCTCCTTACCACTCCACCTACTCACCCACAAACACACACACACACACACACACACACACACACAGTGAGGAATCTTTCAAGACACTGTACACCGTGTACGTCAGGTCCATACTGGAGTATGCAGCACCAGTTGGAACCCACACCTGTCAAGCACGTCAGAAATTAGAGAAAGTGCAAGGTTTGCAACAAGGCTAGTTCAGAGCTAAGGGAATGTCCTACGAAGGAAATGTTAGGGAAATAGGCCTGACGACACTGGAGGGCAGGAGCATTAGGGGAGACATGATAACGACATACAAAATATTGCGAGGAATAGATAAGGTGGACAGAGACAAGATGTTCAGAGATGGGGCACAGAAACAAGGGTCCTTGGGGAAGTTGAAGATTCATATGAGTCAGAGGGATGTTAGGAAGTATTTCTTCAGTCACAGAGTTGTTAGGAAGTGGAATAGTCTGGAAAGTGAGATAGTGGAGGCAGGAACCATACATAGCTTTAAGACGGGTATGATAAAGTTTATGTAACTGTAACCGGAGAGAAGACCTAGTAGCGTCAGTGAAGCCGCGGGGCCAGGGCTGAGTCTCGACCCCTGCAACCACAAATAGGTGAGTACAAATAGGTGAGTACACACACACACACTACATACTAGAGTGACCTAGTAGCGACCAGTGAAGAGACGGGCCAGGGCTGTGACTCGACCCCTGCAAGCCACAACTAGGTGAGTACACACACACGCCACACACACACACACACACACACACACACACACACACACATACTAGAGTGACCTAGTAGCGAACAGTGAAGAGGCAGGGCCAGGAGTTGTGGCTCGACCCTCAACCACAATTACATAAGTACAATTAGTGAGTACACACACACACACACACAGAACCAGGCAGAACTACAAAGGGATCTGGACAGGCTGCAAGCCTGGTTCAGAAATTTGTTCCTGGGTTCAACCCACCAAATACAAAGTCATGAAGATTGGGAAGAGCAAAGACCGCAGACGGAGTACAGTCTAGGGGGACAGAGACTACAAACCTCAATCAAGGAAAAGATCTTGGTGTGAGTATAACCAGGCACATCCTGAGGCGCACATCACAAATAACTGCTGCAGCATATGGGCGCCTAGCAAACCTAAGAACAGCATTCCGACATCTTAATAAAGAATCGTTCCAGGACCCTGTACACTGTGTACGTTAGGCTTATATTGGAGTATGCAGCACCAATTTGGAACCCACACCTAGCCAAGCACTTAAAGAAACTAGAGAAAGTGCAAAGGTTTAACAAGACTAGTCCCGGAGCTAAGGGTATGTCCCACAAGGAGATGTTAAGGGAAATCGACCTGACGACACTGGAGGACAGGAGATAGGGATGAAATAAATGGTATAAAATACCGACACAATGGAAAAATAAACACATAAGCAGTATAATGTGATCCTTTATTGACAGCTTTCTCCACCTGACTATATCCTATATATAATCATGATACTCATTTTCCACGTAGATCTGTCTGTGACTCGATAAAGCCCACTGCGTGGGCGAAACGTTGTCAATAAAGGATCACATTATACTGCTTATGTGTTT
>WNWK01027333.1:0-26403 GCA_009830355.1 Cherax destructor
TTTTGGGTTAGGTTGTTTGGTTGCATTGGGGTTGTCCAGGTTGGGGAACATGGGGAAGGTGGTTGTTTTGGGGAGTTTCCCCGGGAGTGGGGCCTCCTGTCCTCTCCTGTATGTTTTATGTGTGTGTGTGTGTGTGTATGTGGGGGGTGTGTGTGTGTTTTTTATGTGTGTGTGTGTGTGTGTGGGGTGTGTGTTTGTGTGTGTATGTGTGTGTGTGTGTATATGTGTGTATGTGTGTGTGTGTGTGTGTGTGTGTTTTATGTGGGGGGTGGGGGTGTGTGTGTGTTTTTTATATGTGTGTATGTGTGTGTGTTTTATGTTTTTTGGGGTGTGTGTGTGTGTGTGTGTGTGTGTGTGTGTGTGTGTATATGTTTTATGTGTGTGTGTGTGTGTGTGTGTGTGTGTGTGTGGGGGGTGTGTGTATGTGTGTGTTTTATATGTGTGTATGTGTGTGTGTGTGTGTGTGTGTGTGTGTGTGTGTGTGTTTTATACTCACCTAGTTGTGGTTGCAGGGGCCGAGTCATACCCCGGGGCCCCACCTCTTCACTGGCCCACTTACTCTCCTGAGCCATGAGCTTTATCATACCTTTTTTTAAACCCCATGTATGGAACCTGCCCCACTACATCGCTTCCCAAACTATTCCATTCCCCCGACCACTCTGTGACTGAAGAAATACTTCCTAACATCCCTGTGATTCATGGGGAGTCTTCAACTTCCAACCCCCCCCCCTTTTTGTTGCTGTGTCCAATCTCAACATTCTGTCTCTGTCCACTTTGTCAATTCCTCTCAGTATCTTATATGTCGTTATCAACCCCCCCCTTTTCCTCCTGTCCTCCAGTGTCGTCACGTCGTTTTTTAACCTCTCCTCGGGGGACATGCCCTTTTCCGGGAAGTCTTGTTAAAAACCTTTTTGCACTTTTTTAGTTCCCCTGTATGTGTGTGTGTGTGTGTGAGTGTGTGTGTGTGTGTGTGTGTGTGTGTGTGTTTGGGGCCTCACCATACGTATTCAACTATATGTGGCGGCGGGGTTTTCCCTTTTTTTAACCTCACCTTTTGCTGGCCACTACAAAAGCCCATTCTCTTGCGAGTCCTGCCTACTTATTTTAAAAAACTATAAGGAGCCTTTCCCCTACCTTTACCGTCTAGGTGGCTCCATATCCTGACTACTAAAAGTTACATAAGATTTCCCCTACCATCCTTGTAAGTCATCTGTGTTTTTCAAATTTTCCCAGCAATGCTCTCTCATCCGGTTCCCACCTTTTTTAGAATCTGCCTCTGTCCACTTATAAATTTTCCCCAGTATTCTGTACGTCGTAATCATATCCCCCCCAGTTCTCTGTACTTTAATGCCCTTTTAGGTTTGGGGTTTTTTAAACCCCTCCTCATAGCTCGGGGGGCTAGTCTCGTTGCAAACTTTCCGTCGTCATGCTGGTATCAGGTGCGATTTTAAAAAATAATAATAATAATAATAATAATAATAATAATAATAATAATAATAATAAAAAAAAAAAGTTGTTTGGTTAACTTTTTTTTTTAAAAACCGTCTATCCGGCCCGTCAAGTAGGTGTGGTTTCTGGGGGCCGCCTACCAGAGCTGGCTGGCTCAGTGGCTGTCTAGCTGGCCCCCGTAGCTCCCGGCTCAGTAGCTGTCGGGGGTGGCACAGTGGCCCCCCGGCTGGCCCCCGGCTGGCTGGTTCAGTGGCTGTCTGGGGGGGGTTTCTTGAGGTTGTGTTGGGGGCCACTGAGGTCATGTCCTTTGAGGGTAGGGCCCTCCTGGGGGGGGGTCCTCCGGGGTTTGGGGGGCCTCCTGGGGGGGGCCCCCCGGGGTTGGGGCCCCCCCAGAGTGGGGATTTCCCCTTTTTAATCCCTCCTCAGGGTGGGGGGACCCAAGAATGGGTGGGCCCCAACGGTGGGTGGGTCCCAGGGTTGGTGTTCCCCAAGGGGGGGTGGACCCCAGGGTGGGGGGGGGCCCCCTCTAGCAGTGGCGCCCTCCCCCCGGGGTGGCCTGTGGCCCACCCTGGGGTTTGGGGGGGCCAGCCATGCCGATATTGTGGGATCTTCCTGGGGGTTTAGGCAGCCATGGGACTGGCTGTCTGCCTGGCATCCCCAAGGATGGTGACTGGCTGTCTGCCTGGCATCCCAGCAACCATGGTGACTGGCTGTCTGCCTGGCACCCCAGCAGCCATGGGTGACTGGCTGTCTGCCTGGCACCCCAGTAACCCGGGACTGGGGTGTCTGCCTGGCATCCCAGCAGCCATGGTGACTGGCTGTCTGCCCGGGGGTCCCAGCAGCCATGGTGACTGGCTGTCTGCCTGGCACCCCAGAAAATTTGGGGACTGGCTGTCTGCCTGGCACCCCAGCAGCCATGGTGACTGGTCTGCCTGGCACCCCAGAAGCCATGGTGACTGGCTGTTTGCCTGGCGCCCCAGAGAAGGGGGTTTGTCTGCCTGGCACCCCAGCAGCCATGGTGACTGGCTGTCTGCCGGGGACCCCACTCAACAGTGTGACTGGCTGTGTTGGGGTTGGGGGTTTTGAGAAACGTTGTTTATTTGAAGAATGCACAATAGATCTGCAATGAAATATTGGGAAGAATGCTTGTCTTATCTACCAGTGTATCCTACCAGTGTATCCAAAAAGTGTATCCTACCAGTGACCCCCCCCAAATGTATCCTACCAGTGTATCCAAAAAGTGTATCCAAAAAGTGTATCCTACCAGTATCCTACCCGCTTTTTCACAGCGGGGTGTCCATGTCGGGGGGGTGCGGGGTTTTTACACAGGTAAAACGTCCTGCAGTGACCCAAGCTAACTGTCAGGTCTCGTAAGAGTCTCCTACTACTTTGTTACATACCAGACAGCTTGAATAAATTTCTGATGAAGGACTGACTTCATCATGCAGGCAGATAATCCACTATTTTCATTATAAATGAACTGGTAGACATAGTAGAGATGAATATCAGGAAATTCTGTACAGTAAAAAAAAATGTTATACAACAAGAAAACATGTATCAAACTCGTAGATCATAATGAAAGCATAAGAATCTTAATGGATCGTAGTGAAAGTCAGAGAAGATAAATCGATCGCTATGCAGATTGGGGGAAAAACAGGTTCTGGAATAAACAAAATTTTTAACAGGGAAGAGGGACTTGTTGTACACAAAGTTTCATCTGTTGAAGACCAAAATTTTGAAAAAAACCCCATGAATAATTGAATGTGCACAAAATTGACCCACAGTCAAATAGATTGATATAGTTGTAAAAAATGACCCCCCAGGCACACACACATACACACACAAAATGCACACAAAGCGCACACACACACACACACACACACACACACACACAAAATTCATACATTTGGGGTGGGTACTTAGAAGATATTGGCGGTCGTGGGAAAAAAACAAGATGGTTGGACTGGTATATTGACAGAGTCTGGGGGGGGGAACCCAGACTACCTGTTCGAACCTGCCTGTCGACGAGTGAGGAAGCCCCCTGGGCCCAGCCGCACATGCGAGGGAATGTCACAGCTAGTTGGGATCCTAACTATCATATAGCTGGTACTATGATATACTACACAAGTATAATACATGGGGTTTTCATTACTACTGACACACACACACACACACACACACATACACACACACACACACACACACCCCACATACACACACACACACAAAATATATAAAATGCAACTAAATGTAAGAATTAATCAATTTATTTATACAATATGTTGAGGTGAAGGAGAGTCTTTTCAGCAAATGCAAGATGATACAGTCCAACACAGGTTATAAAGAAAAAAAAAACCAAAGATGCTAATGTGAGAAAAGAGAGTAAGGGGGGGGTATGACTGATCAGTTAATTATCCAGTCAAGTCATTAGTTGAATCCAGTCCAAGAAACCTGCCATCAAATTCCCATTTTTTCCTCTTGCCCCCCACACATGGCAGTGTAGGCTGGTGTAGCCAATTTTTCCCGAGGGGGGAGGACCATGGAAGATCCTTCCCCGTGGGCCGGGGCCACTAACATACACACATACAAATGTTTTTAATTTTCCCCGTCAACAAGCAACTTTTACTTGGAAAGGGGTTTTTCCATATTCTGTGTTCGTCTGACCTAAGGGAACCAAATTTTCAGGGAAATGGAAAAACAATCCCTTTTTGACTAAGACAAATCAAAATTAGTGATGTTGGTTGGTCCTTTTGTGGTGTCCTCACCAAAAGGTTGGACCATAAGAAGTACTAACAGTCACGACGTGTGTCAGTCAGGTGGTTAGTGGTAGAATGTACGGGGGGGGAGGAGAGCAACCCCCAGCCCCCATCTGGGCCAGAAGTTTCATCAATATCGACACAAACCAACTTCATATAATCCAAATAAATTTGCATTGACCACTGTTTTTTTCTCTATCCTTGTACTTATTACCATTTACAGGTTCCAAGTTCAATGACGGGGTAAAGACCAAAAAACTTTTCGTCAATTTTGGGGTTTTGCAGATGTCCTATTTAAATTAATTAATTGGGGACTCCGAGCCATTTTAAAATTTAAATTATGAGAAGGGGACGATAATAAACGGCACGATTGGGGTAACTAGTGACATGGTCCTCAGACAAATAGAGAAATTAAACCTAACAAATCCCCAGGCCCTGATGAACTGTTTTCAAGGGTTTTAAAGAGATGAAAAAAAAAATTAGAAAAAACCCTTTGGGTAATTTTTTCAATATAATATCACTAAACCCGGGATAGTCCCCCCTAAGGGGAAAAAGGCAAATGTAATACCATTTACAAGGCAGGTGACAGGTCCAAACCAACATAGACCAATAAGTCTTACCTCCATAGGGGGAAACTTTATGGAATCAATAATTGCCGAGGCAATTCGTGGCCATCTTGAAAGGCATAAAAATTGGGGTTAATGAATTTAAAAAACGGTTTTACAAAGGGGTTCCCCGTTTTTAAAATTTACTAACTTTTTTCACTAAGGTGTTAGAGGAGGTAGATAATGGTAATGAATATGATATTGTGTATATGGATTTAGTAAGGTTTTTAAGAGTCCCCATCAAAAGTTTTTGAGGAAACTTAAGGCACACGGAATAGGGGGGAGATTTTTTTTCCTTTTGGGGGAGGCATGGTTACAACGGGGGAGCAGAGATTTGGGGAAAAAGGGGAGAAATCAGAATGGGGGCACGTCACAAGGTTTTCCCAGGGGATCAGTGTTGGGCCCCTTGTTGTTCAAAAATTTAAAAAAACGACATAGATGGGGACCCAAAAAAAGGCTGTCCAATTCATTCTAATGAGGACATTAGAGCACTCCAGGATAATTTAAAAAAAATGATGCAGTGACGAAAAGTGACAGACAGTTAAATAAGACAAAGCCAAGTTCAAAAAATTTGGGGGGACAATAACCATGCCACATATAAACTGAAAAAATGAGATCTTAATATTTTTATTGCAAAAAAAATTTGGGGGGGGTTAAAAAAAACTGAAACCAAGACAACAGTGCAAAGGGCGAAAAAGGAACAAAACCTTTTACTTCATATCAAGAAGTATAAATAATAGAAGCCCCATTGTTCTTCAACTTATATATCTTTGGTTGGGGCCCTTTAGATTATGCTGCACAGTTTGGGCACCGTATTACAGAAGGGGGAAAAAGCTCTGGAAAACGTAAAAAAAGGAGGATGACTAAGTTGATCCCATGAAAAATTTCCCCCCGAGGAAAAGACGGGGGGCCCTGAATCTGCACTTTCTAGAAAGGCGTAGAATTAGTGATGATATAATTGAGGTGTATAAAGGGGGAAAAAAGGGGAAAAAAAAAGGGGTGTAAATAGCGTGCTAAAATTTGGGGCCCAAAACAGGGGTGCGGCAATGGTTTTAAGGGAAATTTTTGATTCCCGGAAGGATATAGGAAAACACTGGTTTTTGGAAAGAGTTGTGGATGAGGGGGAAAAACTCCCGAGTACCATCATAGAAGCCAAGACGGGGTTTAGTTTTAAAAATAGGTTAGATAAATACATGAGTGGGGGGGGGGGGGTGTGAGTTGGACCTGACTAGCTTGTGCTAGTAGGTCTGATGTCAGTTCCTTCCTTAATGGGGGAATGACTTTACTAATTGGGGACCAGGGTTAACCCCCCGGTAGTCAGGTCCAACCAGGGGGGACATGGACTTGCCTCCAAGGTCAGTAGGCCTGCTGATTTTTTCTTTTTATGTTTATACAAGTCATTTTTTGCCATCAAATTGGGGGACTTTTTGACACCACCCAAAACATAATGGGGAACCAAAAGAGACAATGGGGCTTATTATTTAAGGGGGCCCTTTTTCCCCTTTCCCTTTTTCTTATTTTTATACCTGAAAGAATTTTGGGGAGTTTGAACCCTTTTTGATTTTTGCCTCATAACCCTTTTTTCTTTTCTTTTTTCCTTTTTTTTTTCTCTCCCCCTAAATATATTGATTTGTTAACTCCCCTTTTTCCCTTTTTTTTATACCCCATATATATGCCTTTTTTTGACCAATGAGATGTTTTAATCTATTGTTTATCCATTTGGGATCATTTTTTTTTAGATCAAATTTTCCCCACTAGAACATAAGTTGTCTGGGCATAGCACTATGCTCTGAAAACGTCATATTAAACCCGCCCCCCTTTTCCTGACCCATAGTAAGGTCATGCCAATTTAACCAACCCAGGTTTTTTACCCCCCTGAAGTCTGCCGCTTTAAAGTCGGGGAAAGAGACTTGATTGCAAAAATCTGGGTAATTCCATGATATATTGTAACAAATGATTTGTGATCGTTTCCCAAGCTCATTATTAACCTCAAGATTATTAACGGGGATTCTTTTTTTAAAGAACCAAGTCAAGCAGGTTGTTTCCTCTAGTTGGTTCTGTCACAAATTTTTTTAGAAAGCAATTGGGGAACCATATTAAGAAAGTCACTGTTTTCAAGTTTCCCCTATCACATTGTTCCAATCAATTTGTCTAAAGTTAAAACCCCATTAACACAACATTTTCTTTTTCTACCCCCCCTTTTGGAATTTCGTCCCAGAGAAGTTTACTGCATTTATCAAGTTTGGGGGGGGCCCAAATCACACCCAAGATTTTTTTTTCACGGCCCTCAAGAAGCTGAACCCAAAAACAGATTCAGTGGCTGACGCTTCTAATTTTATATCTTGTCTAACACAACAGTTTAAATTGTCTCTGAAATACATCACTACCTCCACCACCCTTCCTGTTGACCCTATCAGTGGGGAATAAATAGCCCTTGTAGGGCATTCAGAAGGTTTTTTATCTTTCAGATTGAGCCAGGTCTCTGTTATAGCAATAATATCTATGTTTCCTTTTTTACAATTAATCTTAGTTTATCTATATTATTTCTTACACTCCTGCTATTAGTATAGTAAACATTAAGGAGCAAAAATTTCTTTTTGCCTCGTTCCCTCTTTGTTTACTGACCTTTTTCCAGGGGTTTATTTGTAACTTTATGATGAATTTCTTTATACACTTACTGTTTTCGGGGGCCAGTGTTTTAAAAAGACTGTTTCCCCCCCCACACCCATACCTCTATCTTCAATCGTTTTAAAAACCCCATGTCAGCAATGGCCCCCAATCGAGTTTTGGAAGTGCTACCACCCCCCTCCCAGAGAGGTGTCCCCCTCCCTTGCATACATATCATGTTTGCCATAAAGTTGTCCCAGTTGTCAATGAATGGGATTGCAAGTTCCTTGCAGTATCTGTTAGCCAGCAATTTACACCAATTCCCTAGACAACCATTATTTCCCCCTTCCCCCTTTAGGCAAGATGCTAAAAAAAGGGACCCCCCCTCAGACTTAATTAGATCTATAGCTGACCTGTACTTATCTAGCAGCTCTTTCTCCTGACCTTCCCAAATCATTTCCACCAGCACTGGGGACAGATAATGGGGGGTTTTTCCCATTACCTGACATGATATTATCCAACCGTTTTCTATGTCACCAACACCAGCTCCAGGGAAGCACACCCCCTCTCACCTTCTTATTCCCCTTACAGAAAAAAAAGGTCCATATATCTTACCTGTGAGTCACCTATCACAAAAAAAAAGCTTACCCCCATTAGCAGGGGAAAATTTTTATACCTTTTCTGGCGACAAAAAAAACTCATCCTGAAGAACAGAAAAAACCCTTTCCTACCTTCAAATCTTCACTCTTAACTTTCCTTATTTTTTTGCTCCTCCCATTACTGGGGGAAACCCACGCCACTTGTAGCACGCAAGACCCCCCCTTCTCCTTTTTCAAGGAAGCCAGACCAGCCTTCGTCTTCTGCCAGGGGGGCCCAAAACCCCGCCTTACTCTCCCCTCCAGAAGGGCCCCAAACCCCCCAATACTGGCGCCAGGGGCCGCCCGCCTACTTGCCTGGCTTTTTCGTGCCCCCGTAATTTGCGGTACAAGCAGAGCAACAGAGCTATAGAGCAAAAAAAATTTAACCCTGGTTAGTATGTGTTTATTCAGGTATACACAATTACATAGATTATCATACATAGCAGCATATATGTAGAGAACCTAGGATAACCCCAAAACAAAGTCAGACAAATTGATTTTTTTCCCCTTGATGCCCTTTTTTTCCAGTAAGATTCACCCTTTTGCTGGCTGGTGGAGTCCTAGTGGAGACTTTTTTTCCTGTAAGATTCATCCAGCTGGCTGGTGGAGTCCTAGTGGAGACTTTTTTCCAGTAAATTCATCCTAGCTGGCTGGTGGAGTCCTAGTGAAGACCTCTCACCTGGCTACGAGATAAGACCATCACCCAGCCCAACCCCCCGGGCCCCGCTCAGACAATGAGAGGAAGACCCCGATTGTCTGCTGTCTACACTGTAGACAAGACAGTGTAGGCACTGCTTAAAGTGATAATGGAGAGGTGGAAAACAGATTGACACTGTTAATAGTGAGTTTGGGGAAAGGTAGACAACACTTTTAGACACTGTTAACAATGAGGCTGGAAGGGGGGAGACAAAAGTGTAGACACTGTTTACAGTGATGATGGGGGGTAGACAACACAGTGTTGACACTGAAAAGTGAGATTGGAAGAGGTAGACAAAAACTGTGTAGACACTGTTAACAATGAGGCGGGGAAATATAGACAAAAAAGTGTAGACATTGTTTACAGTGATAATGAGAGAGGTAGACAAAAAAGTAAAGACACTGTTTACAGTGATAATGGAAAAAATAGACAAACCAGTGTAGCCCCGTTTGCAATGAAGATGGATGAGGTAGACAAAACAGTGGGGAACTATTTACAGGAAAATAAATGTATACAACACAGTGGGGGCCCTTTTTTTCATGGCAATGGAAGAGGTAGACAACACAGTGTAGACATTTTTTTTCAGTGATAATGGAAGAGGTAGACAACACAGTGTAGACACTGTTTACAGTGATAATGGGGGGAGCAACACAGTGTAGACATTTTTTTTCAGTGATAATGGAAGAGGTAGACAACACAGTGTAGACACTGTTTACAGTGATAATGGAAGAGGTAAAACAACACAGTGTAGACACTGTTTACAGTGATAATGAAAGAGGTAGACAACACAGTGTAGACACTGTTTACAGTGATAATGGAAGGGGGGAGACAACACAGTGTAGACATTTTTTTTCAGTGATAATGGAAGAGGTAGACAACACAGTGTAGACACGTTTTAATGATAATGGAAGAGGTAGACAACACAATGTAGACATTTTTTTTCAGTGAGGAAATATCTTAAAAGGCTGAAGTTTGGAATGGGAACTGAAGGTATTTTTTTTTCATGAAAAATTTTTGGAAAAAAATGGAGGCAGGTGTTTGTCAGGTGTTGACTCAGTACACCTGAGGCAGGTGTTTGTCTGGTGTTGACCCCCGTACCCCCGGGGGCAGGTGTTTGTCAGGTGTTGACTCAGTACGGGGAGGAAAGTGTTTGTCAAATGTTGTTTTAGACAGGTGAGGCAGGTGTTTTTGGGTTTTTTTACTCAGTTCAGGTGAGGTAGATGTTTGCCAGGTGTTGACTAGCAGGTGATGCAGGTGTTTGTCAGGTATTGACTCAGTACGGGGAGGCAGGTTTTTTTTGGGGTGTTGACTCAGTTGGGGTGAGGTAGATGTTTGCCAGGTGTTGACTCGAAAAAGGGGGGATGCAGGTGTTTGTCAGGTGTTGCCCCCAGTACAGGTGAGGGGGGGTGTTTTGGGTTTTGATCAGGGGGGTGGGGGGGGGGGTTTTGGGTGTTGACTCAGTACAGGTGAGGCAGGTGTTTGTCAGGTGTTGACTCAGTACGGGGGGAGGCAGGTGTTTGTGGGGGTGTTGACCCAGCAGGGGGAGGCAGGTGTTTGTGGGGGTGTTGACCAGTACAGGGGGAGGCGGGGGGATGACACAGTAAGGGGGAGGCAGGTGTTGACTCTGTGTCATGGGGGTTCGGTGGTGGTTTGGGGGAGTAATAAACACACACGTTGGATGATTGGGGGCATATATTAAAGTTTTTGGGGGGATGCCCAGAGCCTGCCTTGTCTAGGGTGCTACCGGGCCCCTTCAACTCTACTCTGACTGACTACGCCCGGGGCATGGCGGTTGGCCTTTCCCAATTTTTACTCTGACTCCCCTACTCCCGGGGGGCATGGCGGTTTTCCGGCCTTCAACTCTACCTGACTCCCCACTCCCGGGGGGCGGGGGTCTGGCCTTCAATTTACTCTGAGGGGACTACTCCGGGGGCATGGCGGTCCGGCCTTCAACTCTACTCTGACTGACTACCCCCCGGGGCATGGCGGTCGGCCCCTTCAACTCACCCCTGATTGACTACTGCCCGGGCATGGCGGCCGGGGCCCTTAAACCCCCTTACTCTGACTGACTACTGCCCGGGGGGTCCGGCCTTCAATTTACTCTGACTGACTACTCCCGGGGGCCGGGGGTTCAAATGAGTGGGCGTGACGTCAAGCCGGGGGGGACAGTGACTAAGGGGGAATGGTTTTAACTGGTATACAAGACACAGTAGTAGGGGAAGCGGGGTGATGAAAACCATGGCGTCCCGACATACAGCTAACTTATAAAACCCCAAGAGGGGAAAATGCATTACGGCTCTGGCTGATTCTATACAATGTCAAAGACACAAGGGGTGAAAATAATAACTATATGTAAGGATGTTATTTTAATGCATTAGAAATTATGATAAATCACAAAGAAAAGAATTAAGAATCAATGATTGCATTGTACAAAAAAAAGGGTTAATAAAGAAAAAGAGATCAATCGATCGATCGATCGATCAAAGCGACTTTATACTGACAAGTTCTGATTTCTCTAACTTTATACTTATTGCCACTGACATGTCCAACTACTCGATGGGGACCAAAAAATTTTTTGATCAAGCTTAGGCTTTGGGGGATGTTTTATTAAATTTTAATCAGAAAAACCGCCCCGGTTGGCTTTGCTCAGTATTATTGACTTTGAAATTTCCCCGCTGTTGATTTCTGAAGTGTTTCTCAGATTCTTCTAAATACACCTTGAGCTAAGCTGGTACAAGTTGCTTGAAATCATCAGGATTATAATTTTTTTGGGTTTTGAAAAAAACCAACTCATATGGTAGACCTTATCTACACCATGCATAATGTGGTCACCAGAAGCTTTTAAGCAGAATTTAGGCACACTGAACATCAGGTATAACTTCATCCCAGGTTGCACTATTGGTTTTCCGGCCAGACCATTACTGGCAGGATGGTGAGGAACAATGGTTGATTTAAAGATCTTGTACAAAGTACACAACTTTTCAAGAACTCATTCAAGAATTAAATTCCATTATCTGTTACTAGGGACTTAGGAGTTGTATGCTGCAGATTATACGTTCCTTAAATGCTTTAGCTACTGCCCTCGGCAGTCTTATCTGCAATAGGAACTAATTCACAATATCTGGTGAAATGATCTACAAAACCACAGATGTTTATTACCCTGGAGGGAACATTGGAAAATAGTTAACAGGTTCGCAACTTTTTTCCCAAGGTTTACCAGTAGTGGGATACACCTGGATTGGATTAGACCATTAACATTACCTTTATTGTATGCAGACACTACATTTCTTAAAAATATTTAGAAATGCGTTGAAATACAAGGCCAAAAGTATTTCAATCTGGCTTGTTTTACAGAATTTGTCCATACCAGGGTGTGCAACACCTGGTACATCATGAATAGCTGTGGCTACATTCACTAGTGACTGTGGAATTACTAACTGGTAAAAATTCCTTCTGCTAGGAGTACCCAGTTCGGCTGTTAGATACAGTAATTCTTGGTTCAGACAAAGTCACTGATGGGGCTGTTGGCTTCACAGTGAGAATTAGATTTCCTGTAGCAGGAATCAAATCACACCAGACCACATGGGATCTGTTCTTTGAGCAGTCTTTACATCCTCAGCACTAAATGGAGGATCTGCTATTATTGCTAACATGTCGCGATTAAGCATCTGCATAATTTGACTTGCCATGTGTTCAAAGGTTGGGTTGAACTCTTGGATAGTCAAGGACCATCTGGCTAACCTTCCATAGGTTGTTTATTCTGGAATAAAGGAATCAGTGGAGATGATTTTCAAGATATGAACAGGGTACTGATATATATTGTAAAGGAAGTGTTTTAAAACCATACTATTTCTAAGGCTTCTTGCTCAGTTGATGTATAATTATGTTCAGCCTTTGTAAGGACACGGTAGCAAATGTAACTGCATTGTACTTGCTATCAGTCTTATGACCCAGGATGGCACCTATACCAATTGAACTAGAAATCAGTTGTTAGAAAAAGGCTTAGAAAATTGAGAATTTCAAAATTGGAGCAGATGTTAGCTTTTCTTTGAGAGTTTGAAATGCTCTTTCTTGATGGAAGGTCCAAACAAAAAGGTCATATTTCTTAATCAACCAGTTAGAGGAGCTGCTATGGAAGAAAAATTAGCAATGAAGGATCTATAGAAACCTGCTAAGCCTGCAAAGGATCTTACGGCCAGCAGTTTTGGGAGATGGAAAATTTAATACTGCAGTTACTTTTTCTTTGGTCAGCTGTAACCCCTCTAGGAGTGACTACGTGACCAAGAAACTTGATTTCTGATGTGAAAAATTGACATTTAGACAGTTTGATCTTTAAATTGGCTTCTTCAAGCTTACCAAGTACCACCTCGCCCTTCAAGTGCATATCCACATCTTCTACATAACAATCACATCATCTAAGTACACCATAAGTACATTACATATAGTACCTAAAGAATTAGTCATGAGCCTCAAGGTGATAGGCGATGAGCGTAAACCAAAAAGCCATTCTGAGGAAATGATAATGACATGTAGGAGTGGAAAATGCTGTTAGCTTTTGGCTGTCCTCATGGAGAGGAAGGCCAAAACCCTTGTAACAAGTCCAGGGTCGAAAAGACTTTGTTATCTCCGATATTGCATAAAAGGTCCCCCAAGACAGGAAGTGGGAAGCAACCGGGTTTTACCAACTTCCAAAGTCAATCACTGGGCGCCGGACGGTCCTTCTTTGGGAATTTGGATCAAGGGCGCATTCCAGGGTGAATTACTGGGTAAAAGACACCATCATCAAGCATCTTATTGATCAATTCCTGCGACAGCATCTTGTGAATGAGGCATACTGTACGGAGGTACATTCTGGTACCAGGTTCAACAGAGATATGATTGGACCATCAGTACAACTGAGGCAGGTGTTGGGCTAGTATAGCTGAGGCAGGAATTTAAACCCATTTATTGATAACTGGGGGCAAATTCTATGGCAAATGTGATAGTATGCAAGGGATGGGGTACAGCTTCTGGGGCAGGGGTTGTGGATTTGCCAACTCTTGAGAGGACCATTGCTGACATGTTTTTGGATTTTAAACTGGCAGAAGATAGAGGTATGGGGTGTGGGAAACAGCCAGGTTGCAGCACTAGGGTTGAAAACGGTAAATGTTTAAAATATATTATTCATCATAAAGTCACAAAATAAAAACAATGGACCAGGTCAGCAAACAAAGGAGACAGCAAGGGGAGCAAGAGACCAGCTCCTTTAAGGTTTACTATACTAATAGCAGGAGTGAAGAAATAAGAAGATAAGCTAAGATTAATTGCAAGTGCAGGAAACATAGATATTACTGCTATAACAGAGAACCCCGGCTCAACTGAAAGATAGAGAAATGCCCGAATGTCACATACAAAGCTATAAATTATTCTACACTGATAGGGCAACAGGAAGGGTTGTGGAGTAGCGATGTATGTCAAATATAATTTAACTTGTTGTGTTAGACAAGATATAAAATTGAAGGGGTCAGCCCACCCGTTGTAATGGATACAGCCTTCGAGGGTCGTGAAAACTAATCTTGGGTGTGATTTACAGGCCCCAAACCTTGACAGGGGGTGCAGTAAACTTCTATGGGACGAAATTGTAAGACATCTACATACGAAAATGTTTTGCTAATGGGAGATTTTAACTTTAGACAAATTGACTGGACAATTTGACAGGAAATTTAGAGTCAAGTGAATTTCTTGATACGATTCAGGATTGTTTTTAAACAGTTGGTGACAGAACCAACTAGAGGAAATAACCTGCTGAAACTTGATTTTTGCCAGCAGGGAATCACCAATAATCTTGAGGTTAATGATGAGTTTGGGGAGTGATCACAAATTACTCAGTTTTATTATATCATGGAATTACCCTAATAATCCAATCAAGTTTCTGTCCCTGACTTCCGTTTTGATTTCTAAGGACTGAGAAAATTACCTGGGTGAGCTGGAATTGGAATGATCTGCCCATGGGTCAGGTAGGTGGGGTGATGGTTGCTGATATGACATTTTCCAGAGCATAGTTCCAGTTTGCTCAGACAACTTATGTTCCCACAAATGGAAAAATCAGATGAAACAAAATATCCAAAAATAAACAATTGATTAAAACATCTCATTAGACAAAAGAGAGGCATATAAAAGGCGAATCGAAAGAGGAGAGGTGCAGTTAATAAATTAATATATTCAATTAAAGAGAGAAATAAAAAAGGGAATAAAAAAAAGCAAAAGAGATTATGAGGTTAAAGTGGATGAGAATCGAAGACTAACCAAAAAGATTCTTTCAGGTATACATTAGGGACATGATAGGCCCATTCAAAAGTTACTTGGGTCAGCTTACTGACAGTAATAAGGAAATGTGTAGAATTTTTAACACTTACTTCCTCTCAGTTTTTACAAAAGGAAGATATTTTAGTAAAATCCCAGAAATAATAAATTATGTAGAACAGGAGGATAATAAACTATGCACATTACGGTCACAAGGACATGGTCCTTAGACAAATAAATAAATTAAAACCTAACAAATCTCCGGGCCCTGATGAACTGTGAAGGGCTCTAAAGGAATGTAAAGAGGAGTTACCAAACCTTTGGCTTTTTCTTTTCAACATATCACATAAACTGGCATAGTGCCAGATAAGGGAAAATGGCAAATGTGATGCCTATTTTTCAAAGCGGGTGACAGGTCCCTTAGCTTCGAACTATAGACCAATAAGCCTAACCTTCAAGTCGGAAAATTTATAGAATCAATAATTGCCGAGGCACATAGCCATCTTAAAAAGCATAAATTGATCAACGAATCTCAGTCACGGTTTTCAAGAGGGCGTTCCTGCCTTACGAATTTATTAACTTTTTTTCACTAAGGTATTTGAGGAGGTAGATCATGGTAATGAATATGATATTGTGTATATGGACTTCAGTAAGGCTTTCATAGTCCCACATAAGAGACTATTGAGGAAAATTAAGGCACACGAAATAGTAGGAGAATTTTTTTCTTGGATAGTGGCATGGTTAACAGATAGGCAGCAGAGAGTTTGCATAAATGGGGAGAAATCAGAGTGAGGCACGTCACGAACGGTGTTCCACAGGGGTCAGTGTTGGGCCCTTGTTGTTCCAACCACATAAACGACATAGATGAGGGAATAAATTGCGACATATGCAAGTTTGCCGATGACACCAAAATAGGCCGACGAATTCATTCTGACGAGGACAATTAGGGCACTCCAGGAAGATTTGAATAGACTGGATGCAGTGGTCCGAGAAGTGGCAGATGCACTTTAATATAGACAAATGCAAAGTTCTAAACATTGGACAAGAAAATAACCATGCCACATATAAACTAAATAATGCAGATCTTAATATTACTGATTGCAAAAAGGATTTGGGAATTCTGGTTAGCAGTAATCTAAAACCAAGACAACAGTGCATAAGAGTTCGCAATAGAGTGAACATAACCTTGGCTTCATATCAAGAAGCATAAATAACATGAGTCCTCAGGTTGTTCTTCAACTCTATATATCTTTGGTTAGGCCTCATCTAGATTATGCTGCACAGTTTTGGTCGCACCGTATTACAGAATGGATATAAATGCTCTGGAAAACATACAAGGAGGATGACAAAGCTGGATCCCAGGTATCAGAAATCTTCCCTATGAGGATAGACTGAGGGCCCTGAATCTGCACTCCTAGGGGGATATGATTGAGGTTTATAAATGGTAAATAAAAGGAATGTAAATAACGTGCTAAAATATCTAGCCAAGACAGGACTCGCAGCAATGGTTTTAAAGTTGGAAAAAATCAGATTCAGGAAGGATATAGGAAAGCACTGGTTTGGTAATAGAGTTGTGGATGAGTGGAACAAATTTCCCCAGTACCGTCATAGAAGCAAGACGTTGTGTAGGTTTTAAAAATAGGTTAGATAAATACATGAGTGGGTGTGAATTGGACCTGTCAGTTGTGCTACTAGGTCTGATGCCGTGCTCCTTCCTTAAGTGGATGTGACTTGATCTGACTAGGTTGGTTCATTGGCTTAAGCTGGTGGGAGACTTGGACCTGCCTTGCCCGGGCCAGTAGGCCTGACCAGTGATTCTTCTTTTCTTATGTTCTTATGTTACGCGATGAGGCTCTCAACTCTGTTACCTCCCCTTGTCTTCTTTCGTCGTTGGTCTTCCTTCTGCCTCATGGACCCATCAATAATAAGGGACCTCTTCCTTTCCTCTTCCCATTTAATTTCCTCCTTATCTGTGGCTCTGATTTAAGCATCTCTTTAGTTGTTTTTTCCTTATCGCCTCTTGACTTCCCCGGGTTGTGTGTGTGTACTCACCTAGTTGTGGTTGCAGGGGTCGAGATATGGCTCCTGGCCCCACCTCTTCACTGGCCGCTACTGGGTCACTCTCCCTGCGCCATGAGCTTTATCATACCTCTTCTTAAAGCTGTGTATGGAACCTGCCTCCACTACATCGCTTCCCAAGCTATTCCACTTCCCGACTACTCTGTGACTGAAGAAATATTTCCTAACATCCCTGTGATTCATCTGAGTCTTCAACTTCCAACTGTGACCCCTTGTTGCTGTGTCCAATCTCTGGAACATTCTGTCTCTGTCAACCTTGTCAATTCCTCCCAGTATTTTATATGTCGTTATCATGTCCCCCTATCTCTCCGTCCTCCAGTGTCGTAAGGTCGATTTCCCAACCTCTCCTCGTAGGACATACCCTTAGCCCGGCAACTTGTTCAAACCCATTTCTCTAGTTTCTTTACGTGTTGGATAAATGTTTTCCAAACTGGTGCTGCATACCCAGTATGGGCCTAACGTAACAGTGTACAGGGTCCTGAACGATTCTTTATTAAGATGTCGGAATGCTGTTCTTAGGTTTGCTAGGCGCCGTATGCTGCAGCAGTTATTTGGTTGATGTGCGCCTCGGAGATGTGCCTGGTGTTATATCACCCCAAGATTTTTTTCCTTTGATTGAAGTTTGTAGTTTTGGCCCCCAGACTGTACCCGCTCGGCCTTTGCCCTTCCCCAATCTTCATGACTTTGCACTTGGTTGGGTTGAACTCCAGGAGCCAATTGCTGGACCAGGCTTGCACCTATCCAGATCACTTTGTAGTTCTGCCTGGTCCTCTTCCGATTGAATTCTTTCATCAACTTCACATCATCTGCAAACAGGGACACTTCGGAGTCATTCCTTCCGTCATGTCGTTCACAAACACCAGAAACAGCACCGGTCCTAAGACTGACCCCGTGGCACCCCACCGTCCCGCGCCACACTGACACCTCGCCACGAACCAGACTCGCTGCTGCTTTGACAGGTATTCCCGATCCATTGTGTGCCTTACCTGTTATCCCTGCCTGGTCCTCCAGCTTCTGCACTAATCTTTTGTGAGGACTGTGTCAACCCTTCTTACAGTCCAAGAATATGGAATCTACCCACCCTCTCTCTTGTCTTACTGCTGTCACCCTGTCATAGAACCCAGTAGGTTTGTGAACAGGATTTCCGTCCCTGAAAACCGTGTTGGCCTTCGTTGATAAGTCATTCTTTCTAGGTGCCCACCACCTTCTCCATGACCGATACTATACAGTCAGTGACATACATTTTGTGTGTGTGTGTGTGTGTGTGTGTGTGTGTGTGTGTGTGTGTGTGTGTGTGTGAACTCACCTAATTGTGGTTGCAGGGCGATTCACAGCTCCTGGCCCCGCCTCTTCACGGCCACTACTGAGTCACTCTTCCTGCTCCATGGGTTCACACCCTCTTCTTAAAGCCATGTATGGATCCTGCCCCACCACATCACTATTCCCTTCCTGACAACCTGTGACAAGAAATACTTCCTAACATCCCTGTGATTCATCTGAGTCTTCAACTTCCAACTGTGTCCCCTTTTTGAGATCCATCTCTGGAACATTCTGTCTCTTACCAGTTGTGGTTGCAGGGTCGATTCATAGCTCCTGGCTCCGCCTCTTAACTATCGACCTGCTTTACTGTGCGTGAGGACAATAATGATCTTTCTTTTACCCTCCCCATCCCTCCCCTCACTCCCACCCACCCCTCAGTTCTTCCTGTCACATGCTCCTTCCTCCCTCCCTCCCTCAACCCTCCTTCCCTCCTCCACCACACAGGTGCTGGTGATCTGGTGTGTCCAAGGGTAACCTGGAACATTCCCCACAACTAGGGGAGAGGGGGGAGGCTGGGGAGTTAAGACGGAAGGAACGAGGTACCTGGAGGAAGAGGAGAGGGGGAAAAAATTGGGGAAAAGGGAGAGGGAGGGGAAGCCTCCTTCAGTATTGCGGGAGCCTAGCAGCCATGGAGGAGCGGGGGGGGGGGGAAGAAGGGGGGGGGAGGAAAAGGGGAGTAGCGGGAGGGGGAAAAGAGGGGAGGGAATGGGGGATGGGGACGGAGGAGAAGCAGGGGAAGAAGGAAGAGGAGGAGGGGGAAATGGAAGGTGTGGTATCATAGTATCGGGTTTCAAACCTCTACCCCCGTCATCCGGTCCACCCAGCTGGTCCAACACCCAGCTGGTCCATCACCAGCTGGTCCACAACCAGCCTGTCCAACACCTAACCGGTCCACCATCCAGCGCTCCACCACCAGACGATCCACCAACAGCGGTCCACCAATAAGCCGGTCTACCACCCAACTGGTCCACCAGCCACGACCATCACCCAACTGGTCCACCACACATCCGGTCCACCCGCGGGCCCCACCTAGCTGGTCCACTACCCAGTGGCCCGGCACCACCAGCTCGTCAACCACCATCCCCTGGTCCACCCCCAGTGGAACTACCATCACCCAGCTGGTCAACTACCACCACCCAGTTTGTCCCCCACCACCCAGCAGTCCACCACCCACCGGTCCACTACCCCGGACCATCACCACCATCCAATGGTCCACCACCATCACGAAGCTTTCCCCAAGAACCCAGCGGACCATCACCCAGCTGGTGTACCACCACCACCCAGCGGTACACCACCACCACCCAGCTGGCAACACCACCACCCTGGTACGCCACCACTACCCAGTATCCACCACCCCGAGTGGTCCAACACCACCACCACCAAACAGCTGGTCCACCACCACCCAGTTGGCAGGGGTGGTGGCAGCAGGTGAAGCAGGGGGGGGCGGTGTGAAGCAGGGGGGGGGGCCCGGGTGAAGCAGGGGTGGTGGCAGCGGTTGGGGAACAGGGTGGGGGGAGCAGGTGAAGCAGGGGGGGTGGTAGCACGTGGTGGTAGCAAGGGAAGCAGGGGGGGGGGGCAGGTGAAGCAGGGGTGGTGGTAAATTTAAGCAGAGGTGGTGGTAGCGGTGTGAAGCAGAGGTGGTGGTGGGGGGTGGGGGGAATTGTAGCAGGTGTGAAGCAGGGGGGGGGTAGCAGATGTGAAGCAGGGTGGGGTGGTTGGGAAGCAGAGGTGGTGGTATAGGTGTGAAGCAGGGTGGTGGTAGCATGTGTGAAGCAGGGGGGGTGATGTGAAGGAGGTGGGGGACAGGTGTGAAGCAGAGGGGGGGATAGGGTGGGGAAACAGGGTGGTGGAGCAGGGGGAAGCAGAGGTGGTGGTAGCAGGGGTGGGAAAGGGGGGTGGAGCAGGGGGAAACAGAGGTGGTGGTAAGGGGGAAGCAGGGGGGGTAGCAGGGGTGAAGAGAGGGGTGGTAGCGGTGAAAAAGGGTGGGGAGCAGAGGAACAGGGTGGTGGTAGGGGTGAAGCAAGGGGGGGGGAGCATGTGAAGCAGAGGGGGGACAGGGTGAACAGAGGGGTGGAAGGTGTGAAGCAGGGTGGTACGGTGAAGCAGGGGTGGGGGAGCAGGTGTGAAGCGGGTGGGGGAGCAGTTGGGGAAACAGAGGGGGTGGTAAGGTGTGAAGCAGGGGGGGGGTAGAGGGAAGAGGGGGTGGTAGAGGTGTGAAGCAGGGTGGTGGAAAGGGTGAAGCAGAGGGGTGGACAGGTTGAAGCAGGGTTGGGTAGCAGGTGTGAAGCAGAGGGGGTGGGCAGGTTGAAGCAGAAGGGGGGTGGGGGGGAAACAAGGGGGGGTGAAAAGGGGGGGGGGGTTGGGGGGGGGGGGTAAAAAGGGGGGGGGTTTAAGCAGAGGTGGGGACAGGTGTGAAGCAGGGTGTGGTACAGGTGTGGGGGGGGGGAGGGGAAAGGGGGGGTGGTGGCAAGGGGGGGGGTGAAACAGGGGGTGGTGGGGGAAAGGGGGGGAAAAGGGTGAAGCAGGTGGGGTGGGGGAACAGGTGGGGGAAAGCAGAGGGGGGGGTGCGGTGTGAAGAGAGGTGGTGGTTCAGGTGTGAAGCAGGGTGGGGGATAGGTGTGGCAGGGGGGGGGAGCAGGTGTGAAGCAGAAGTGGTGGTAGCAGGTGTGAAGCAGAGGGGTGGTTGCGGGGGAAGCAGAGGTGGTGGCAGGTGTGAAGCAAGGGTGGTGGGGTAGGTGTGAAGCAGATGTGGTGGTGGTAGCAGGGGGAACAGAGGTGGTGGTAGCAGGTGTGAAGCAGAAGTGGTGGTAGCAGGTGTGAAAAAGAGGTGGTGGTAGCAGGGGAAGCAGGTGTGGTGGTAGCAGGTGTGAATCAGGGGGGTGCTCAGCAACAGCAGCGAACCACCAGCAGAAGATACAAGCAGATGCGCCCGAGCGGCACGCAGCAGCACAGCAGCAACAGCACCCGGGGCGCACAGCATCAGCATCCCCAAACAGAAGCAGCAGCAGCAACACAGCAGCACCAGCCAGTTGCAGCAGCATAGTAGCAGAAACGGTCAGGTAACAACGCAACAGACAACAGCAACAACACAGCAGCGAAGCAGTACGTCAGCAGAAAGCAGCACAGCAGATGCGAAGTAGCAGATGCAGCAGCAGGAGCAGCAGCAAAGCGGGCGAAGAGAACAGCAGGCACAGCAGCAAAGCACAACTGAAGAAGCAGCAGCCAGCAGATGCAGCAGTAGCAGCACCGCAGCAGCACATGGGGGCACAGCAGCAGCCGCAGATGCAAAAACAGCAGCACAGCAACAGCACCAGTACAGCAGAAGCACAACAGCAGCAAAAACACAGCAGCAGAGTAGCACAGCAGCAGCAGAGCAGCACAGCAGCAGCAATACAGCAATAACAGCACATCAGCACATCAGCAGCAGCAACAGCGCACATCCGCAGCAACACATCAGAACAGCAGCAACACAGCAGCAAACAGCGCAACAACAAAAACAGCACATCAGCAAACGGGCAGCAGCACACCCGCAATAGCACAGAAGCGCAGCGCACAGCAACAGCACAGCGCAACAAGAGCACAAAGCAAACACAGCAGCAACAAAGCACGCAGCAGACAGCAGCAACAAGAGCACAGCAGAAACGGCAGCAGCAGCATAGCAGAAGAAGAACCCCCAGCAGGCAGCACAGCAGCAGCACAGCAAAAGCAGCAGCACAGAGCAAGCAGCAGAAAAAAGCAGCAGCAGCACAGCAGCAGCAACAACAATCACAGCAGCAGAAGCAAAGCACTAACAGCAACAGAACACAGTAGCAGCGCAAACAGAGGGAGCACAGCAGCACAGCATCACACTGCAGCAGCAGCTGAAGCATCATCAGCAACAACAGCAAAAATGCAGCAGGAGAAACGCAGCAGATGCAGCAGCAGCAGCAACAATAGCAGTAGCAGCAGCAACAGCAGATGCAACTGTAATGCAGCACAACAGCAGCAATATCAGTAGTAGCAGATGCAGCAGCAGATGCAGCAGCAGATACAGCAGCAGATGCAGCAGCAGATACAGCAAAGATGGAGCAGTAGAAATAATCAGTGTACAAGACACTTGGGGTGGTACAGTCAGTGTACTGGGTGTTACACTCTGGGGTGGTACAATAAGTGTACTGGGTGTTACACCTGGGGTGGTACAGTCAGGGACTGGGTGTTACACTCTGGTCTGGCAATAAGTGTACTGGGTGTTACACTCTGGTCTGGACAGTCATGTACTGGGTGTTACACCGGTCTGGTACAATAAGTGTACTGGGTGTTACACTCTGGGGTGGTAATCAGTGTACTGGGTGTTAATCGGTCTGGTACAGCAGTGTACTGGGTGTTACACCTGGTCTGGTACAATAAAGTACTGGGTGTTACACCCGGTCTGGTACAGTCAGTGTACTGGGTGTTACAATCTGGTCTGGCAGTCAGTGTACTGGGTGTTACACTCTGGTCTGGTACAATAATGTACTGGGTGTTACCTCTGGTCTGGTACAGTCAGTGTACTGGGTGTTATAATCTGGTTTGGTACAGTCAGTGTACTGGGTGTTATACTCTGGTCTGGTACAGTGGTACTGGGGGGTTTTACTCGATCTGGACAGTCAGTGTACTGGGTGTTACACTTGGTCTGGTACAGTCAGTGTACTGGGGGTTCACTCTGGTCTGGTACAGTCAGTGTACTGGGCACTTGGGGTGGACAGTCAGTGTACTGGGTGTTACACTTGGTCTGGTACAGCAGTGTACTGGGTGTTACAATCTGGCTGGAAGTCAGTGTACTGGGGGGTTTTACCTGGTCTGGTACAGTCAGTGTACTGGGGGACATTTGTCTGGGGCAGTCAGTGTCTGGGTGTTAAAACCGGTCTGGTACAGTCAGTGTACTGGGTGTTACCTCTGTTCTAGAAGTCAGTGTACTGAGTGTTACAACTTGTCTGGTACAGTCAGTGTAATGGGTGTTACACTTGATCTGGTACAATCATGTACTGGGTGTTACACTCTGGTCTGGTACAGTCAGGGCTGGGGCAATCTGGTCTGGTACAGCAGTGTACTGGGTGTTACACCTGGTCTGGTACAGTCAGTGACAGGGTGTTACACTCTGGGGTGGTACAGTCAGTGTACTGGATACTACCTCTGGTCTGGTACAGTCAGTGTACTGGGTGTTACCCTGGTCTGGACAGTCAGTGTACTGAATACACTCTGGTCGGACAGTCAGTGTACGGGTGTTACACTCTGGTCTGGTCAGTCAGTGTACTGGTTACACTTCTGGTCGTCAGTGTCTGGGTGTTACACTCTGTCGGCAGTCAGTGCTGGGTGTTACACCTGGTCTGGTACAGTCAGTGTACTGGGTTTACCTCTGTCTGGTACAGCAGTGTACTGGGTGTTACACTCTGGTCTGGTCATAGTGTATGGGTTTACACCGGTCTGGGGCATCAGTGTCTGGGGGGTTTTCACCCGGCTGGTACAGTCAGGTACTGGGTTTACACCTGGTCTGGACAGTCAGTGTACTGGATCTACACTCTGGTCTGGAAGCAGTGTACTGGGGTTTACACTCTGGCTGGTACAGTTAGGGGTTTGGTACACATCTGGTCTGGTCATTAGTCTGGGGACTACACTTGGGGTGGTACAGTCAGGGACTGGATACTACACTCTGGTCTGACAGTCAGGGACTGGGGATACACTCTGGTTGGTAATCGTGTCTGGGGACTACATTGGGGTGTTCAGTCAGTGTACTGGGGGATACACTCTGGTCTGGTACAGTCAGTGTACTGGGGACATTGGGGTGGTACAGTCAGGGACTGGATACTACCTGGGGTGGTACAGTCAGGGACTGGATACTACACTCTGGTCTGGTACAGTCAGTGTACTGATACTACATCTGGTCTGGTACAGTCAGTGTACTGGATACTACACTCTGGTCTGGGGCAGTCAGTGTACTGGATCTACAGTCTGGTCTGGAAGTCATTACTGGGGACTACTCTGGTCTGGTACAGTCAGTGTACTGGATACTCACTCTGGTTGGTACAGTCAGTGTCTGGATACCACTCTGTCTGGTACAGTCAGTGTACTGGGGACTACACTCTGGTCTGGCAGTATGTACTTCACAGTCTGGTCTGGTCAGTCAGGGACTGGATACTACACTCTGGTCTGGTACAGTCAGTGTACTGGGGACTACACCCTCGGGTCTGATGAATCAGGTTGGGGGACTGGATACTACATCTGGGGTGGTACAGTCAGTGTACTGGGGACTCGTCGTCTGGTACAGTCAGTGTATGGGGACTACACTCTGGGGTGGTACAGTCAGTGTACTGGATACTACACTCTTCTGGACAGCAGGGACTGGATACACAGTCTGGTCTGGTACAGTCAGTGTACTGGATACTACAGTCTGGTCTGGTACAGTCAGTGTACGGGGTTTCACCTGGTCTGGTACAGTCAGGGACGGGTTACACTCTGTCTGGACAGTCAGTGCTGGGGACACTCTGGTCTGGGCAGTCAGTGTCTGGGTACTACATCTGGGCTGGTACAGTCAGTGTACTGGGTGTTACACTTGGGCTGGGACAGTCGTGTCTGGGGGTTCACTCTTTGGCAGTCAGTGTACTGGGTGTTACATCTGTCTGGTACAGTCAGTGTACTGGAAAACCCGGTCTGGTACAGTCAGGGGACTGGGTTTACACTCTGGTCTGGTACAGTCAGTGTACTGGGGTTCACTCTGGGGTTTGGGCAGTCAGTGTACTGGGTGTTACAGTCTGGCTGGTACAGTCAGTGACGGGGGTTTCATCTGGTTGGACAGTCAGTGTCTGGGGGTTACATCTGGTCTGGGACAGTCAGTGTACTGGTTACACTCTGGTCTGGACAGTCAGTGAAAACCCGGATTTCTTTTTCATCTGGTTGGTACAGTCAGTGTACTGGGTGTTACAGTCTGGTCTGGTAAGTTCAGTTGGGACTGGTTGGTTACATCTGGTCTGGTACAGTCAGTGTACTGGGTGTTCAGTCTGGTCTGGTGCGGTACTGGGTGTTACAGTCTGGGCTGGTACAGTCAGTGTACTGGGTGTTACATCTGGTCTGGGCAGGGCGTGTTAAACTGGGGATTTCTTTTTCACCCCGGTCTGGCTGAATCACGGTTGACCTGATAGAAAGTTTATCCTTTTTTGAATGACCTCATGCGTGTTCCTTTCTCTTTCCTTCCCTTTCTCCTTCCCTCCCCCTCTCCTTCCTTCCTCCCTCTCTCCCTCCTTCCCCCCCTCTCTCCCTCCCCTCTCTCCCTCCTTCCTCCCTTTCTCCCTCCTTCCCTCCCCCCCCCCCCTCCTTCCTCCCTCCTTCCCTCCATCCTTCCCTCCCTCCTTCCCTCCCTCCTTCCCTCCTCCTTCCCTCCCTCTTTTCCCCCCTTCATTCCTCCTTTCCTCCCCCTCTCCCTCCTTCCCCCCCTCTCCCTCCTTCCCTTTCCCCTCTCCCCCCTCCCCCCTCTCTCTCCCTCCTACCCTCTCTCTCCCCTCCTTCCCTCCCCCTCTCCCCCCTTCCCTCTCCCCCTCTATAGTTCACAATCTGTGATCATGCCTTCCCCTTTCCCGCCAGCATCTCCACCTGGGTCCAACCAACACCAGTTTTTCCCCCGCTGGTACTTTTACCAACGTTGCGTGTGTTTGTTGAGTGTAATCACCTGTTTGTGGTTGCGGGGGGGATCAGAGCTCCTGGTTCCGCCTCTTCACTGATCGCTACTTGGTCAGGCCCCGCTCCATGAGCTTTATCATACCTTTTTATTAAAACTATATCACTCTCCCCAAAATTTTTCCACTTGGAAAACTCCGTGACTGAAGAAATACTTTAAAACACTTTGACTCATCTGAGTCTTCAACTTAATGACCCCTTGTTTTTGTGTTCCATCTCTGGATCATCCTGTCTCTTTCCACATTATATATTCCTCGCAGTATTTTGAATGTCGTTTAAATTTT
>WNWK01027334.1:0-26403 GCA_009830355.1 Cherax destructor
GTTTTATAGCATTTTTCAATATATATAAATAATTTACATATTTTAAAAAAAATCCTAGTAAAAATCCTTAAAAATTATTGAATTTTTCAAATATTTTTAAAAATAAGTGAAACATTAAAAATATCAGAAAAATGAGCTAAAATAATATTTTGCTATATATTTCGACGTTTTACAGCGGTTTGAGGGATTTTCTGTGGAAACTCATTTTCACACATTTAAATAGAATTTGTGCGGCAATTGAAATTTACAGGAAAATTAAGCCATATTTTATATTGTTTTTGAAGTAGCTTACTTATGTATATTTTATCTAAAAATTTAGTTTTTCAAAAAAATACTTGAGAAAGCTTTATATTGTCGTAGCATGCAATAAAATTCCGTTTTATAATTTTTTTCAAAATTAATAAATTATTTCTATATTTCAAAAAAATCACAGGAAAAATCCATGAAATCCAAATAAAATATGAATATTTCATATTTTTTTTAAATACGGAAACATTAAACAACTGAGAAAAAACTGCAAAATGGTATTTTGTTGCATATTTAGAAGTTTCAGAGCGGATTGAAGGATTTTCTGACAAACCTCATTTTTTAAGTTAAAATACTTTGATTATTACAATTTTAATCAGATTTTCTTTTGTAATTGAATTTTATGGGAAAAGTAAGAAAAATATTATGATTTTTCGGTAGCAGCTTACTGACAGTCAAATTTTATCTAATATAATGAATTATTAGAGAAAGCCTTTAATCGTCGAAATAGTTTTGTAACATTTTACAATATTTATAAATAATTTACATATTTCTAAAATCGTAAAAATCGAAAACATACATTATTATTGATATCATTATTTTTTATAAAATAAAATTGATTAAAAATTATGAAATTGTGATAAAATGGTATTTTATTACATATTTCGACGTTTTAGAGCGGTTTGAAGGCTTTTCTGACAAGCATATTTTTTTTTATATAATATACATAGATATTACACTTTTATTCATTTGTTCTGCTGCTGGGAAAAGTAAGTCAAATTTCATTATTTTTTGAAGCAGCTTTCTAGTAGGTATATTTATCAAGAAAATTTTTTATTTAGAAAATGCTTGAGAAAGCACTTGAATCATCGAAATATGCAATAAAATAACGTTTTATATAATTTTTCAATATTTATAAATAATTTACATATTCTTAAAAATTCCCATTAAAAACCATAAAAATAAATATTATTATTGAATATTTCATATTTTTTTAAAAAGTACGTGAAACGTTAATAAAAACTCAGAGAAATATGCAAAAAGGTTTTTTTATTGCATATTTCGACGGTTTAGAGCGTTTTGAGGGCTTTTCTGACAAAACTCATTTTTTAGGTAAAATAAATAGAATTTCTGCTGCAATTGAAATTTAAGGGAAAAGTAAGTTATATTTTATAACTTTTTTAAAGTAGCTTACTGACAGTCGAATTTTATCTAAAATATTGAATTATTAAGGAAATGCTTGAGAAAGCCTTGAATCGTCAAAATATGCAATGAAAGAAGGTTTTGTAACATTTACAATATTTATAAAAAATTTACATATTTATAAAAAATCCCAGTAAAAATCGATAAAAACATACATTATTATTGAGAATATCATAGTTTTTTTAAAATATTTAATTCATTAAAAACTTCTGAAATATGTGATACAATGGTATTTTATTACATATTTCGATGTTTTAGAGCGGTTTGAAGGCTTTTCTGACAATCATCATTTTTTTATCTAAAATACATTGCTGCAACTGAATTATACGGGAAAAGTAAGCCAAATTTCATTTTTTTTTTTGGAAGTAGCTTTCTTGAACGAATAATTTATCTAGAAAATTTTGTTTTTCAGAAAATATTTGAGAAAACATTGAATCATCGATATATGCAATAAAATAACGTTTTATATCATTTTTTTCATGTTTATAAATAATTTACATATTCTTAAAAAATCCCATTAAAAATCCATATAAATAAATATTATTATTGAATATTTAATATTTTTCAAAAAATATGCTAAAAAAAATTTATTGCATATTTCGACGTTTTAAAGCGTTTTGCGGGCTTTCCTGACAAAACTAATTTTTTATCTAAAATACATTGATTATCATACTTCTAAAAAAAAAATTCTAATGGAATTGAAATTTACTGGAAAAGAAAGACAAGTTTTATTTTTTTTTTTGAGGAAGCTTACTCAGGTATATTTTATCTAGAAAATTTATTTTTTCAGAAAATGCTTGAAAAAGAGTTGAATCATCGAAATATGCAATAAAATAACGTTTTCTATAATTTTTCAAAAATTTATAAATAATTTATATATTCTTAAAAAATCCATTAAAAATCTATAAAAATAAATATTTTTTAAAAAATACGTGAAACCTTAAAAAACTCAGAAAAATATGCTAATTTTTTTATTATTATTATTGCATATATCGACGTTTTAGAGCGTTTTGAGGGCTTTTCTGATAAAACTCATTTTTTAGCTAAAATACATTATCACACGTTTTATAACATTTTTCATTATATATAAATAATTTACATATTTTAAAAAGATCCCAATAAAAATCGTTTAAAATAAATATTGATTTTTTTTCAAATATTTTTAAAAATACGTGAAACATTAAAAATATCAGAAAAATGAGCTAAAATGATATTTTGTTACATATTTCGACGTTTTAGAGCGGTTTGAGGGATTTTCTGTCTCAACTCATTTTCTACTTAAAATACATAGATTATCAAACATTTAAATAGAATTTATGCTTCAACTGAAATTTACGGGAAAAGTAATCAATATTTTACATTTTTTTGAAGTAGCTTACTTACATGTATATTTTATTTAAAAAATTAGGTTTTTTCCAAAAAATACTTGAGAAAGCCTTATATTGTCGAAATTTGCCATAAAATACCATGAAATATGAATAAAATATGAATATTTCATATTTTCTTTAAAATTCGTGAAACATTAAAAAACTGAGAAAAATCTGCAAACATGGTATCTTGTTGCATATTCCGACTTTTCAGATCGGTTTGAAGGCTTTTTTTGACAAACCTCATTTTTTTTAGCTAGAATGCTTTGATTATTACAATTTTAATCAGAATTTCTGGTGTAATTGAATTTTCTGGGAATAGTAAGCCAAATATTATGATTTTTTTAAGTAGCTTAATGACAGTCGAATTTTCTAACTTAGAATTATTAGGGAAATAATTCAATATTTATAAATAATTTACATATTTCTAAAAAATCCCTGTAAAAATCAATAGAAACATACAATATTATTGAGAATATCATATTTTTTTAAATATTTAATTCATTAAAAGATTCTGAAATATGTGATAAAATGGTATTTTATAACATATTTCGACGTTTTAGAGACGGTTTGAAGGCGTTTCTGACAGTCATCATTTTTTATGTAAAATACTCATTCTTTCTGCTGCAATTGAATTATACGGGAAAAGTAAGCCAAATTTCATTATTTTTTGAAGCAGTTTTCTTGTAGGTATAATTTATCTAGAAAATTTAGTTTATCAGAAAATGCTTGGGAAAGCATTGAATCATCGATATCTGCAATAAAATGACGTTTTATATCATTTTTCAATGTTTTTAAATAATTTACATATTCTTAAAAAATCACATTAAAAATCCATATAAATAAATATTATTATTGCATATTAAATATTTTTTTCCAAAAATACATGAAACATTAAAATGTTTTTTTATTGCGTATTTCGACGTTTTAGAGCGTTTTGAGGGCTTTTCTGACAACTCATTTTTTAGCTAAAATACATAGATAATTACACATTTAAATATAATTTCTGCTGTAAATGAAATTTTAGGGAAAAGTAAGTTATATTTTATATTTTTTTTAAAGTTGCTTACTGACAGTCGAATTTTATCTAAAATATTGAATTATTAAGGAAATGCTTGAGAAAGTCTTGAATCGTCGAAATATGCAATTAAAGAAGGTTTTGTAACATTTTACAATATTTATGATTAATTTACAAATTTCTAAAAAATCCCAGTAAAAATCGATAAAAAACATACATTATTATTGAGAATATCATATTATTTTTTTTTAATTATTTAATTCATTAAAAAATTCTGAAAAATGTGATAAAATGGTATTTAATTACATATTTCGACGTTTTAGAGCGGTTTGAAGGCTTTTCTCACAATCATAATTTTTTTATTTAAAATACATAGATTATTACACTTTTATTCATTCTTTTTGTCAAAACTCATTTTCTACTTAAAATACATAGATTATCACACATTTAAATAGAATTTGTGCTGCAATTGAAATTTACGAGAAAATTAAACCATATTTTATATTGTTTTTGAAGTAGCTTACTTATATGTATATTTTATCTAAAAATTTAGTTTTTCAAAAATTACTTGAGAACGCCTAATATTGTCGAAGCATGCAATAAAATTCCGTTGTATATAATTTTTCAAAATTTATAAATTATTTTTATATTTTTAAATCATCACAAGAAAAATCCATGAAATATGAATAAAATGTTAATATTTCAATTTTTTTTAAATACTTGAAACATTAAACAACTGAGAAAAATCTGCAAAAAAATTGTATTTTGTTGCATATTTCGATGTTTCAGATCGGTTTGAAGGCTTTTCTGACAAACCTCATTTTTTTAGCTAAAATACTTTGAATATTACAATTTTAAGAGAATTTCTGGTGTAAGTGAATTTTATGGGAAAAGTAAGAAAAATATTATGATTTTTTTGAAGTAGTTTACTGATAAACCTCATTTGTTTAGCTAGAATACTTTGATTTTTACAATTTTAAGCAAAAATTCTGGTGTAATTTAATTTTATGGGGAAAGTAAGCCAAATATTATGATTTTTTTTAAGTAGCTTACTGACAGTCGAATTTTCTAACATATTGAATTATTAGGGAAATGCTTGAGAAAGCCTTGAATCGTCGAAATATGCAGTGAAATAAGGTTTTGTAACATTTTACAATATTTATAAATAATTTACATATTTCTAAAAAATCCCAGTAAAAATCGATAAAAACATACATTATTATTGAGAATATCATAATTTTTAAAAATATTTAATTCAATAAAAACTTCTGAAATATGTGATACAATGGTATTTTATTACATATTTCGATGTTTTAGAGCGGTTTTAAGGCTTTTCTGTCAATCATCATTTTTTTATCTATAATACATAGATTATTTCACTTTTAAGAATATAAGAAAGAAGGAACACTGCAGCAGGCCTACTGGCCCATGCGAGGCAGGTCCAATTCTCCAACCGGCTTAAGCCAATGCCCCGACCCAGCCAGGTCAGGTTACATTCACTTAAGGAAGGATCACGGCATCTGACCTAGTAGCACAAGCTAGTCAGGACCAACACCAACCCACTCGCACCCACTTATATGTTTATCTAGCCGACCACCTGGATTTAACCCTCCCCAGGTAAACTCCAGGTAGTTAGGTCACTTCCACTTAAGAAATTAGTACGACATCTGACCTAGTAGCACAAGCTAGTCAGTTCCAAATCACACCCACTCATATATTTATCTAACCTATTTTTAAAATTTCACAACGTCCCAGCCCCTATGACGGTACTCGGGAGTTTGTTCCACTCATCCACAACTCTATTACCAAACCAGTGCTTTCCTATATCCTTCCTGAATCTGAACTTTTCCAACTCTAAACCATTGCTGCGAGTCCTGTCTTGGCTTGATATTTTCAGCACGCTATTTATATTCCCTTTATTTATTCCTGTTTTCCATTTATACACCTTAATCATATCTTCCCTAATTCTATGCCTTTCTAGAGAGTGCAGATTCAAGGCCCTCAGTCTATCCTCATAGGGAAGATTTCTGATACATGGGATCAACTTTGTCATCCTCCTCTGTACGTTTTCCAGTGCATTTATATCCATTCTGTAATACGGTGACCAAAACTGTGCAGCATAATCTAAATGAAGCCTAACCAAAGATATATAGAGTTGAAGAACAACCTGAGGACTTCTATTATTTATACTTCTTGATATGAAACTGTTACGATCAGGGCCTCATTTATTAGCCTGTTTTGCCCCGTCGTAACAAGTTATTTAATTAAGCTTTGATTGTTTCATCGTTAGAGAAAATCATTATAGTATTATGGTAATTTTTAGGAGATTGACCCAAGCAAGTAAAATTTGAGAAATTTAATATAAAAGAATTCATACAATTATTCAGTGCATGGTATAAAGTTCTCTATTGCAGTGTAATATTATTATAATCAAATAGGAGTGCTAAACCAACAGAGAAGTATAAAATACCAATTGAAACCTCAAATACATTTTCTTGGGACAATAATTCAGAATACTGACCAAAGCTCGGCTAATACAAGCTATCACCGTAAGTCGTGGATGAATAGACAATTTTCAAACCATACTAGAGACTTAACAAACCCTCTTAAAGGTGGAATAACTTCCCAAGCCTACTCCAAAGAGCGTATGACTACTCTTGTGAAAGTCAGTGAACCTACTCCTGGTCAGGAGTGGATGTGTGAACCTACTCCTGGTCTGGAGTGGATGTGTGAACCTACTGACGATCGTCGATGTTTGGTGAAACGACGTCATGTAGGTCACGTGACTGAGGGAGGGGAGACCGGCCACTACCTAAACAGGTAACCGGCAGTATGACTAGTGGTCTCCCACTACATGAACACCACAGTAAAATGTAACATCCTACCTACAACATAGCTAAATCAAATAATAGTATAAAGTAAGACATTTTCGTTTTAGCTAATAACGGAAATATCTCCAATATACCATTATGATAAAAATACACAATATAAAATGTTGGTCAAGGGTATACCCGTAACACCTCCCCCTCACGACCACAGGTCGCACCAAACACAATATCAGAAGCCAAAAACCTCCTACATATAGTAAAATTACTGGAATATGAACACAATAATGATAAAGTTTTTAGAAACTTCTTACTTGATGTCCAAATTATCTCACATTACACAGGAGATACTCTCATTTAACATATAAACAAAACCAAAGTACTACTGCGTCTCCATTTTTGATAACTATTTCTTCTCCGTACAAAGGCAGTGTAGTTAACAGTGCGGGGACTCCATACAACTCCAGGTTAATGTTGTGATGGAACAGGCATCGCCGATATAGCAGCCAGGCATAACTTGCTTTTGTACATGGAGAAGAACAGAAGGCAGCCGTTAAGAGGTGATAATCTTATCCTAGCAGCTGGAGTGGCTTCAAGGTGTATATAACTGAAGAGTGATCAGGACACTCCACCTTAACTCAACACTCCGCATCATCAGTCTAGCTAACACGTAACCTCATAACTGTTGAAATACAAAAAACATTAGAATACGTATATAGATAAATAAATGGACTAATAAGAAGTTACTCTATGGAACTAACCATCAAGTACTTTGGTAACTTTACTTTTAAATTCTCAATTACAATCAAGGACGCAGTGTCAGCTTGTATGATTTAAGTTGAAGGCATAGACAAAAAACATGGTTTGTGTGTGTAGGAAGGGGGGGGGTCACTCGACCGCTACGGTCGGATGGACATCAACTCGATTTCAACAAAGTTAAGTACAAACTTAAAGACCACACAAGAGCAGTCAAGCTGTTGGACCTCGACCATGAGGAAACTTTTACTGACAGACCACACAAAACTACGAGGGAGGTGCACTTGTAGCACCAGTACCTGACCATATACCAAGTGGAAGAAAACTAAACAAAATCTGTGAGCGAAGACTGGACCTCCAGCAGCTCTACCAGAAGGAGCGGGATTCCTTCTGCAACTATCATGAATAGGTCAAACTATTACCTGCAAGACGAAACAACGAAGGGACCGACCAGCATATTTCCACTCAGCTCACTTCTATAGAAATCAAACGATTGTTAAGTACATCTCTAGTAGCACCCTGCAGAGCTAGTGCAATTTTGAGCACCTGGAGGAATAAGTGAGTCCGGTAGCGGGAGCTCACAATACTGTTCAGAGACCGGAAAAGTAAAGAGGTTGTGACACCTCAGACATTACCTCTTGAAATTCTTTTCAATAATAATTTTCTAAATAGCAACCGTTTGCTAAACACTAAAAGTTGACACCAGCAGATACATGATGAACATATAAATAACATTCACAGTCAAAATGCTTTATCAGTGAAGACTGAAGTCGGCGAGAGACAGCTTGACACAGCAGATACATCGTGAACATATAATTAACACATGTTCAATCAAAACGCTAGCTCGATGAAGTTTACTGAAGTCAGAGAAACAGTCAGGGTGATTTGAACAGTTGGCTAAGCATCAACTGCCGAAGCTTTTTATACAAACGGGCCACAAACTGTGGGCCAGACACTGTTGAACAGTGGCAACCAAGAACACGGCGCCAACACAGCGATGAACACAGACGAGGGTGATGAAATACTAACAGAAGATGAACCCAGGTGGGGACAGCGTTGCCTCTCACACATACGCCCTTACCTTCATATCTTCAATATTCTGAAACTTTTTATGCACGTGCAGCATACAGCCATTTTCTACTCAGAGACTCACCATATACCAATCTGGCGGAAGTACCAGCAGACCTCTGCTCAGGGACTAGTTTGTCAGGCTAGTATGTCAGAAGGGCGCTGACTTATACTCATGACACTGCTCCACCAGTGTCATCCGCACCAGACTTACGTGGCAGAACCGTCAATCAAATTCTGCTCCAATACTCACCAGTTTAGTGGAAAAATAAGCAGACGTCTGCTCAGGGACTAGTTTGTCAGACTAGTATGTCAGACGGATGCAGACTTCTGCTCAGGGACTAGCTTATTAAACAGGGGCTAGTGTCAAAAGTATACCAACTTTTGCTCAGGGACTAGCTTGTAATATAGAGGCTAGTGTGTCAGAAGTATATGCTGACTCCTGCTCAGGGACTAGTTTGTCAGGCTAGTATGTCAGGAGGCGAAGGCAGGTTCCTGCTCAGGGACTAGCTTGTACTATAGAGGCTAGTGTGTCAGAAGTATACCAACTTCTGCTCAGGGACTAGCTTGTAGCATAGAGACTAGTATGTCAGGAAACATGCAGAAAACACTAATGCTGGGAGTGAAACCTATACTCAGGCATCACGAACAACGACGTCTTGAAGTAAATACGAAGAGCATCTGACTCTTCCTGAAGTGTCGGTCGCGTCTCTCCATTCATGTCAGTCTGCTGGGCATGAATACCTCCAAAATGACTTCTTCCAGGCGACGAAGGAGTTCCAAGCGAGATACTCAGAAGAAATGCAGCAGCACGAGACAATATGGCGAGAAAACCGTCGTTTTCAAAGCATGTCTTAAGGTTAAGACGAGCCGCTTCTCTAAGCGTCCTCATAACTAAGTCACAACACCAGTTGCTGAAGCAACGACTCAGACAATAACAGAGACAGGAAGACAATCGCTGGCTCACACATGAGGAAAACAATACGAGAAAGCACATGTCACTTGCCATAAGTTCCTCTGACAAGTCCGACTCAACCAGTGACTTCTCCGACGTAAACATCTTGTCAAAAGTACTGTTAGTATCTTCAAGTGACAGTAGTTAGATATTCTTTACTACTTCCTGAGGAAAATTCCTTTGAAGAATTCTATATAGTATCACCCAAGACTAACATGTCACCCGTGACTTGTAGTGTCACCCTGACTTCTCTCTCCAAGAGTAACTCTTACAGTTTTTTCTTACTCATCTCCGCTGAACACTGGTTCCGGAGGACCAGAGGTGATAATCTCGCACCACACACTGGTGCCATAAAAGCTTGAATAAATATGAGTTTTGCTTCTCATATTAGTTTTTAATGTCTGCAAGACAGACAATAACAACATCTCTACAAAGATTTCTATATGCAGAAATCGCACAGAGGCACCAGCATTAACAGCTAGAACAGTAGCTGAACCAACAATGCCAACATCAAGGCTGCAGAACAGATTAATGAAGTCCACATTAATCTGCAGTGAACATTAAGGAACTTGAGAGTAGGTTCTGTTCCAAAACGTCATAACTAACTTTTATCCTTCCAATATACCAACTAGAATTATAAATGACAAAAGGTTCTTGGCCTTAATACTAAGGGCGAAAACAACAGCACCAACCATGCTAACTCCCATCGTGTGGATGCTCAGGACCCTGGGTTACAGGTACAAAGAAGAATGTCCAACAACAGAGGGAGACAAATCAATCACCAGTGCTCTCACCGTATAGGGAGACACCTACCAAGAACTCGCCAAAGTCAATCCTTTCACTCTGCCCAATAATGGTGTCGCCAATACCAAAAGCTTATCTTCAGGGTGAGAGGTAAGCGAGAGCCAAACATCAGTAGCCATCATTGCTGGAAGACAAACAAGTTAGCAACTTCCCATTCTAGAGACTTCTCTAGACAGACTGTCAAATATAAAGTTGAGACCTAGCTCCCCTATCTGATGGTTTAGAACTTCTGCATGAAGGTGTACTTGAGCCTCAGATGATCCTGACATTATGAAAATAAGTTCATATCAAGAATGATAATATGGCTTAAGAGAATTTAGATCATATCTCCATTTACCTCGGATCAAACATCCCGGACAGAGGCCCCCATTTGTTACGATCAGGGCTTCATTTATTAGCCTGTTTTGCCCCGTCGTAACAAGTTATTTAATTAAGCTTTCATTGTTTCCTCGTTAGAGAAAATCATTATAGTATTAGGGTAATTTTTAGGAGATTGACCCAAGCAAGTAAAATTTGAGAAATTTAATATAAAAGAATTCATACAATTATTCAGTGCATGGTATAAAGTTCTCTATTGCAGTGTAATATTATTATAATCAAATAGGAGTGCTAAACCAACAGAGAAGTATAAAATACCAATTGAAACCTCAAATACATTTTCTTGGGACAATAATTCAGAATACTGACCAATGCTCGGCTAATACAAGCTATCACCGTAAGTCGTGGATGAATAGACAATTTTCAAACCATACTAGAGACTTAACAAACCCTCTTAAAGGTGGAATAACTTCCCAAGCCTACTCCAAAGAGCGTATTACTACTCTTGTGAAAGTCAGTGAACCTACTCCTGGTCAGGAGTGGATGTGTGAACCTACTCCTGGTCTGAGTGGATGTGTGAACCTACTGACGATCGTCGATGTTTGGTGAAACGACGTCATGTAGGTCACGTGACTGAGGGAGGGGAGACCGGCCACTACCTAAACAGGTAACCGGCAGTATGACTAGTGGTCTCCCACTACATGAACACCACAGTAAAATGTAACATCCTACCTACAACATAGCTAAATCAAATAATAGTATAAAGTAAGACATTTTCGTTTTAGCTAATAACGGAAATATCTCCAATATACCATTATGATAAAAATACACAATATAAAATGTTGGTCAAGGGTATACCCGTAACAGAAACCAAGGATTCTGTTAGCTTTATTGCGAACACTTATGCACTGTTGTCTTGGTTTCAAATTACTACTAACCAGAACTCCTAAATCCTTCTCGCAATCACAAGTATTAAGATCTACATTATTCAGTTTATATGTGGCATGGTTATTGTTCTGCCCAACATTTAGAACTTTGCATTTGTCTACATTAAACTGCATCTGCCACTTCTCCGACCACTGCATCAGTCTATTAAAATCATCCTGGAGTGCTCTAATGTCCTCATTAGAATGAATTGGACGGCCTATTTTGGTGTCAGCAGCAAATTTGCTTATGTTGCTATTTATTCCCTCATCTATGACGTTTATGTAAATTGTATACAACAGGGGACCCAAAACTGACCCCTGTGGAACACCGCTTGAGACGTGCCCCTATTCTGATTTATCTCCATTTATGCAAACTCTCTGCCGCCTATTTGTCAACCATGCCTCTACCCAGGAAAAAAATTCTCCTCCTATTCCGCGTGCCTTAAGTTTCCTCAGTAGCCTCTGATGTGGAACTTTATCGAAAGCCTTACTGAAGTCCATATACACAATATCATATTCATTACCATGATTTACCTCCTCAAACACCTTAGTGAAAAAAGTTAGTAAATTCGTAAAACAGGAACGCCCCTTAGTAAAACCGTGTTGAGATTCCTTAATCAATTTATGCTTTTCAAGATGGCTACGAATTGCCTCTGCAATTATTGATTCCATAAATCTACCAACTATGGAGGTAAGGCTTATTGGTGGTCTATAGTTCGAAGCTAAGGACCTATCACCTGCCTTGTAAATAGGTATTACATTTGCCCTTTTCCACTTGTCTGGCACTATGCCAGTTTGTAGTGATATATTGAAAAGATTTGCCAAAGGTTTGCTAAGTTCCTCTTTACATTCCATTCAAACTCTTGCAAACAGTTCATCAGGTCCTGGGGATTTGTTAGGTATTAATTTCTCTATTTGCCTGAGGACCATGTCACTAGTTACCCCAATTGAGCATAGTCTGGTATCTTCCTGTTCTACATAATTTATTATTTCTGGAATTCCGCTAGTATCTTCCTGAGTAAAAACTGAGAGGAAGTAAGTATTGAAAATTTCACACATTTGGAGCGGTTTGAACATTTTGCTGGCAAACCTGATTTTTAAGCAAAAATACATAAATTTTCACTCATTTCAAAATTCCTGCGGCAATTAAATTTTCTCGAGAAAGTAAGCGAAATTTTAATATTTATTGTAGGGGAAAATTAGGCATGTTTTAGCTAAAAAGTTGAAGTTTTCAAAAAATGCTGGATGAAGGTTTAAATTATATTTATCAATAATTTATATTTATTTTTTAAAAATGCCATTAAAAGTCCACGAATATGAATGTTATTGTTGAATATTTCACGTATTTTTTTAAAAATACGAGAAACATTAAAAAACTGAAAAATGTGCTGAAATTTTATTTTGTTGCATATTTCGACGATTTGGAGCGGTTTAAAAGCTTTTCTGACAAACCTGATTTTAAATCTAAAATATATATATATTCACACTTTTAATCAAAATTGCTGCTGCAAATGAATTTTCTGCGGGAAATACTCTATATTTTACTATTTTTTTAAGTAGCTTAAATATAGGCATAATTTAGTTAAAATGTTGAAGTTTTTAGGAAATGATAGAAAAACTCTTGAATCGACGAAAAATGCAATAAAATTACGTTTTCGATCAATTTTCAGCATTTATTAATAATATTCATATATTTTTTTTAAAAATCAAGATGAATGTTTTTATTAAATATTTAATATATTTTTTTAAAAATACCAGAAACATTTAAAAACTCAGGAAATTTTTTCGTAAAATTGTTTTTTTTTTTTGCATATTGACAATTTGGAGTGGTTTGAACATTTTGCTCACTAACCTAATTTTTAAGATGAAATACATCAATTTTCATACTTTTCAAAATTCCTGCTGCAATTGTATTTTCTGGGGAAAGTAAGCAAAATTTTATTATTTTTTTTTGTATTTTAAAAGTAGACATTTTTTAGCTAAAAAATTTGAAGTTTTCAAAAAATGCTTGATGAAGGCTTAAATCGTCGAAATATGCAATAAAATTACATTTTAGATCAATTTTTATATAAATAAATAATTCATATATATTTTTAAAAATCGCGTCCACGAATATGAATATTATTATTGAATATTTCACGTATTTTTTAAAAATACGAGAAACATTAAAAAACTTTGAAAAATGTGCTGAAATTTTATTTTGATACATATTGCGACGATTTGGAGCGGTTTAAAACCTTTCTGACAAACCTGATTTTAAAGCTAAAATACATATATATTCACACTTTTAATCAAAATTGCTGCTGCAATTGAATTTTCTGCGGGAAATACTTTAAATTTTATTATTTTTTTAAGTAGCTGAAAAATAGGCATACTTTAGTTAAAATGTTTAAGTTTTTAGGAAATGCTTGAAAAAGCCTTGAATTGTCGAAATATGCAATGAAATAACGTTTTAGATAAATTTTCAATATTTTAAATGATTTACGTATTCTTTTAAAATTCCCAGTAAAAATCCTTCAAAATGAATATTTTTTATTGAGTATATCGTATGTTTTTTAAAAATATCATAATTAAAAAACTCAAAATAATGTACTAAAATGGTATTTTATTGCATATTTCGACGATTTCCAAAAGTTTGACCATTTTATTCAAAAACTTTATTTTTAGCCTGAAATATATAAATTGTCACATTTCTAATCAAAATTCCTGCAACAATTGAATTTTCTGAGGAAAGTAAACGAAATTTCAATATATTTTTTAAGTAATATGCATTAAAATAACTTTTTAGATTATTTTTCAATATTTATAAATAATTTACGTATATTTTTAAAAACACCATTAAAATTCCTTCAAAAATTAATTTGAAAATCCGTAAAAATATATATTAGTATTAAATATATCATATATTTTTTTAAAAATTCGAGAATCATTAAAAAAGTCAGGAAAATTTGGTAAAATGGTATTTTATTGAATATTTCCACGATTTGGAGAGGTTTGAACAGTTTTCTCACAAATTTGATTTTTTAGCAAAAACACATAAATTTTCAGACTTTTATGTAAAATAGCTGCTGCAATTGAATTTTCTAGTAAAAGTAAGCTAAATTTTATTATTATTTTTTTAGAGTAGCTTAAAAATAAGTATATTTTAGTTAAAAAATTGCTTGAAAAAGCAATTTCGTTTTAGATCATTTTTTAATGTTTATAAATAATTTACATATGTTTTTAAAAATCCCATTAAAAGTCCATCAATATGAATATTATTACTGAATATTTCAAGTATTTTTTTAAAAATACGAGAAATATTAAAAACGTTGAAAAATGTGCTGAAATGGTATTTTGTTGTATATTTAGACGATTTGGAGCGGTTTAAACTTTTCTGACAATCCTGATTTTCAAGCTAAAAATAAACTTTTAATCAAAATTGCTGCTGCAATTGAATTTTCTGTGGAAAATAATCAAAATTTTACTATTTTTTTGAAGTAGCTGAAAAATAGGCATATTTTAATTAAAAGTTTGAAGTTTTCAGGAAATGCTTGAAAAAGCCTTGAATCGACGAAAAATGCAATAAAATTACGTTTTCGATCAATTTTCAGCATTTATTAATAATATACATATATTTTTTTTTTAAAAAGCAAATTGAAAGTCTATCAAAATTAATGTTTTTATTAAATATTTAATATATTTTTTTAAAAATACCAGAAATATTAAAAAACTCCATCACTGTCTTGCCAGAGGGGTGCTTTACACTACAGTTATAAAACTGCAACATTAACACTCCTCCTTCAGAGTGCCGGCACTGTACTTCCCATCTCCAGAACTCAAGTCCGGCCTGCCGGTTTTCCTGAATCCCTTCATAAATGTTACTTTGCTCACACTCCAACAGTACGTCAAGTATTAAAAACCATATGCCTCCATTCACTCCTATCAAATACGCTCACACATGCTTGCTGGAAGTCCAAGCCCCTCGCACACAAAACTTCCTTTACCCCTCCCTCCACCCTTTCCTAGGCCGACCCCTACCCGCCTTCCCTCCACTACAGATTTATACACTCTCGAAGTCACTCTGTCTCGTTCCATTCTCTCTACATGTCCAAACCACCTCAACAACCCATCCTCAGCTCTCTGGACAATCGTTTTGGTAATCCCACCTCCTCCTAATTTCCAAACTCCGAATTCTCTGCATTATATTCACACCACACATTGACCTCAGACATGACATTTCCACTGCCTCCAGCCTTCTCCTCGTTGCAACATTCATCACCCATGCTTCACACCCATATATGAGCGTTGGTATAACTATACTCTCATACATTTCCCTCTTTACTTCCATGGACAAGGTTCTTTGTCTCCACAGACTCCAAGTGCTCCACTCACCCTTTTCCCTCATCAATTCTATGATTCACCTCATCCTTCATAGACCCATCCGCCGACATGTCCACTCCCAAATATCTGAATACATTCACCTCCTCCATATCTCTCTCCTCCAATCTGATATCAATCTTTCGTCACCTATTCTTTTTGTTATCCTCATCACCTTACTCTTTCCTATATTCACTTTCAATTTTCTTCTTTTACACACCCTACCAAATTCATCCACCAACCTCTGCAACTTCTGTTCAGAATCTCCCAAAGCACAGTGTCATCAGCAAAAGCAACTGTGACAACTCCCACTTTGTATTTGCTTCTTTATCTTTTAGCCCAACACCTCTTGCCAAGACCCTCGCATTCACTTCTCTTACAACCCCATCTATAAATATATTGAACAACCACGGTGACATCACACATCCTTGTCTAAGGCCCACTTTTACTGGGAAATAGTCCCCTTCCCTCCTACGCACTCTAACCTGAGCCTCACTATCCTCATAAAAACTCTTTACTGCTTTCAGTAACCTTCCTCCTATTCCATACACCTGCAACATCTGCCACATTGCCCCCTATCTACCCTATCATACGCCTTTTCCAAATCCATAAATGCCACAAAAACATCTTTACCCTTATCCAAATACTGTTCACCTATATGTTTCACTGTAAACACTTGGTCTAAACACCCCTACCTTTCCTAAAGCCCCTTGTTCATCTGCTATCCTACTTTCTGTCTTACTCTTAATTCTTTCAATAATAACTCTACCATACACTTTACCAGGTACACTCAACAGACTTATTCCCTATAATTTTTGCACTCTCTTTGTCCCCTTTGCCTTTATACAAAGGAACAATACACGCTCTCTGCCAATCCCTAGGTACCTTACCCTCTTCCATACATTTATTAAATAATAGCACCAACCACTCCAAAACTATATCCCCACCTGCTTTTAACATTTCTATCTTTATCCCATCAATCCCAGCTGCCTTACCCCCTTTCATTCTACCCACTGCCTCACGAACTTTCCCTACACTCACAACTGGCTCTTCCACACTCATACAAGATGTTATTCCTCCTTGCCCTACACACGAAATCACAGCTTCCCTGTCTTCATCAACATTTAACAAATCCTCAAAATATTCTCTCCATCTTCCGATACCTCTAACTCTCCATTTAATAACTCTCCTCTCCTATTTTTAACTGTCAAATCCATTTGTTCTCTAGGCTTCCTCAACTTATTAATCTCATTCCAAAACTTTTCCTTATTTTCAACAAAATTTCTGATAACATCTCACCCACTCTCTCATCTGCTCTCTTTTTACATTGCTTCACCACTCTTTTAACCTCTCTTTTCTCTCCATATACTCTTCCCTCCTTGCATCACTTCTACTTTGTAAAAACCTCTCATATGCTAACTTTTTCTCCCTTACTACTCTCTTTACATCATCATTCCACCAATCGCTCCTCTTCCCTCCCGCACCCACTCGCCTGTAACCACAAACTTCTGCTGAACACTCTAACACTACATTTTTAAATCTATCCCATACATTTTCAACCCCATTGCCTACACTCTCACTAGCCCATCTATCCTCCAATAGTTGTTTATATCTTACCCTAACTGCCTCCTCTTTTAGTTTATAAACCTTCACCTCTCTCTTACTTACTGATTCTATTTTCCTTGTATCCCATCTACCTTTTACTCCCACTGTAGCTATAACTAAAAAGTGATCTGATATATCTGTGGCCCCTCTATAAACATGTACATCCTGAAGTCTACTCAACAGTCTTTTATCCACCAATACATAGTCCAACAAACTACTATCATTACGCCCTACATCATATCTTGTATACTTATTTATCCTCTTTTTCTTAAAATATGTATTACCTATAACTAAACCCCTTTCTATACAAAGTTCAATCAAGGGCTCCCATTATCATTTACACCTGACACCCCAAACTTACCTACTACACCCTCTCTGCATGTTTCTCCCACTTTAGCATTTGGGTCCCCTACCACAATTACTCTCCATTTGGTTCAAAAGTTCCTATACATTCGCTTAACATCTCCCAAAATCTCTCTCTCCTCTACACTCCTCTCTTCTCCAGGTGCATACACGCTTATTATGACCCACTTTTCGCATCCGACCCTTATTTTAATCCACATAATCCTTGAATTTACACATTCATATTCCCTCTTTTCCTTCCATAACTGATCCTTCAACATTATTGCTACCCCTTCCTTAGCTCTAACTCGCTCAGATACTCCTGACTTAATCCCATTTATTTCTCCCCACTGAAACTCGCCTACCCCCTTCAGCTTTGTTTCGCTTAGGGTCAGGACATCCAACTTCTTTTCATTCATTACATCGGCAATCATCTCTTTCTTATCATCCGCACTACATCCACGCACATTTAGACAACCCAGTTTTATAAAGTTTTTCTTCTTCTCGTTATTAGTAGATTTGTACAGGAGAAGGGGTTACTAGCCCATTGCTCCCGGCATCTTAGTCGCCTCATACGACACGCATTGCTTACGGAGGAAAGATTCTTTTCCACTTCCCCATGGACAATAGAGAAAATAAAAAGAACAAGAGCTATTAAGAAAAAGAAGAAAAACCTAGATGTGTGTATGTATATATATGCATGTGTATGCTAGTGTAGTGTGACCTAAAGTGTAAGTAGAAGTAGCTAGATATACCTGTTATCCAGCGTGTTATATATATATATATATATATATATATATATATATATATATATATATATATATATATATATATATATATATATATATATATATATATATATATATATATATATATATATATATATATATATATATTATATATATATTTGCTCACTTACTGAGGTTTTAATACTTGGTGCTGCGTCCTTTACGTTTAATCACGTCCCTTAGCCATGTAGGAAGACTCTCACACAAACTCTTGAAGGTTTGGGGAGATATATTATTTCATGCCTCATGTATAGCAGCCACCAGCCGCGGAATGAAACCTATATCATTGCCAAGTAAACTTCGTTTCACTATTGACTAGAGGTTCTCAATAGGGTTTAGGTCTGGGGAATTGACTGGTCAGTCATTAAAAACCTCACTTCCCAGTCCTTAAGCCACTGAACTACATATTTGGTGGTATGACACAGTGCACCGTCCTGCATAAAGACCGTAGCCTCACACTTGTCAAACGCCTCAGGTAAATTGTCACACAATAATTCCAGGTAATTAAACTGGTTCATATACTGGTTTTTGGGAAGCACGATGAGTTCACCAACACTCTGAGCACTGAAACACCTCCAAACCATGAGCGAGTCTGGGTGTTTGGTGGTCCCACAGGTGTAGCGTGGGTCTAGCGGGTCACTACCTCTGGGCCGGTACACATGTCCCCCATGGTTACAGGTGACGGTGAAGGTTGCTTCATCACTCCAAAGTACTTCAGACCACTGTTGAGGAGTCCAGTGAAGATATTTCTTTGCATAATCCAGCCTACATTTCTTCTGTGGCTTGGAGAGGATTGGTTTCTTATCCTGGCAGTGACTACTGTAACCCAGTTCTGACACACGTCTGTTAACAGTTCTTACAGACACCTCTGAGAGAAGATGTGGGTTCTTTTCTTTCAATGTTCTAGCAGTTATCTTAGGTGTACTCTCTACCTGCTTCTTTAACACAGTTAAGGTACGAACATATGTCTTCTTCGAGGGCCAGGCCGATGTTTGGCAGACGGTAACTTGACACCGCCACCAGTCTTGAAACGCTACACACAGTTCCTCAATGAGCGCTCACACACACCAACATTCTAAACTATTGTTCTCGTCTGGTGCCCAGCTTTGTAAAGCCCTATGATTTGAGTTATAGTTTCAGGTGTTAAAGACTTCCTTTTACCCATAATCAAACATGTATAGCCCCAAAATCAAAGGAAAACCGGACAAAAGATGGGGCGGATGAGAGACAAAAGTGCAACACTTCCTCTCACCACAATAGCCACGTGAGCACTGAGGAGTCACTGTGACGTCATGCTAACGGCTGCTACCCGGCTTAATGCAATGACGAAAAAAGACCCCCATGTATTGTAGGCCTTTGATTTTCGTCACAGCATTATGGCGTAATGCCGTAACTAGAACTGTATATATATATATATATATATATATATATATATATATATATATATATATATATATATATGTCGTGCCGATTAGGTAAAACTGGTCAATTAGCAAGAACTCATCTAAAATTTTTTTTTTTATATTTTATTATAAAAACCATAGTACATAATAAGAAAATCTTACAAAACAGCGCTTCACTATTGCTTCCAGAGCAACAAAATACAAAATAACCAGCAAACAGTGTCTACATTCTGTATATAACGAACAATAAAACCTGACCAACAAGTATATACCTACATAATATTTATACTATATGCATTCTTTGAAAACATCCTTAATGATATACTGGCAGTGTAATCACACTAGAACAAAATGACTACTTGTTATGTTCTCACTATTTCATGAACCTCTAGATTGTTTAAATACAAATACATGATAGCCAAATGATTATTACAGAAATCTAAAACACCCCTCGGTACATCTATAATAATATAATGACTGTTATCTCACCAGTACAATATATGGCAATATATTAGCCTAAACCCTACAATCATCTCATCTAAAATTAAGTCCTTTCTAAAATTTTCTCTTAAACGTTTAAAGATATATTTTTTTCATTTATGTTAATGTAAGAATTTATAATTTTGTACCAAGAGAAACTTTGAAAACCTACCTAACCTTATTACAACAAGCGCCATTTAATTTAGCCTAACCCAACTAAATATATTTTATATACGTTAACATTAATTTAATAATAAACAAACACAATAAAATATATTTTTTTCGTTATGTTCTGAATGATTTTGGCGAAATTATTGCATACACAAATTTTCACTTGTCTTATATGGCAAGGTGAGCGTTGCTATTTAAGCCAAAATAGCAAGTTTTACCTAATCGGCACGACATATATATATATATATATATATATATATATATATATATATATATATATATATATATATATATATATATATATATATATATATATATATATATATATATATATATGTGTGTGTGTGTGTGTGTGTGTGTGTGTGTGTGTGTGTGTGTGTGTGCGATATTAAACAAGTGAATGGTATTATTTATGTGTTGAATAATTGCATAAATTATTAAGCAAGTTAAAAATACTGTGTAAGACACTATGTAGTCCTCGTCTAGCAAAATTATGCTTTCATGAGTAGATATGACTGATGTATGATGATTACGGCTCAGTTATCAGTCATAATACTTCCCTTACAATACATTCGGTCACCTTTCCAAATAATTTTTGTTTTTATAATACCGCATATGATAACTGCAAAGTAATTAATTCATGAATGCATTCATAAATCTATTTTTAAATAGATGGACAGAAAGTACCGGCAATTAATTTATTAACGAGTCACCATCGTCATTACAAGCTGCGCTAATTCATTCAAGGAAATACAGTGGTACCTCGGTATACGTCCAGCTCCCAACCGAAACAATTATGTAAGTGTATTTTTGTAAGTGCTTTTGTAAGTGTATTTTTGGCGGTCTGAAACGGATTAATCTACTTTACATTAGTCCTTACGGGAACAAATTCGTTCGGTACTCGAAGAGATAGGCACTGTTTACTATCTTTGAATTGCCTGTTATTATTTCTGCCCAGGAAAGACTGTCCAGGAACATTTTCAACAACTGTATATTTCCCCAGGGACAGAAATCCGTTAACATTTAATGATTAGTGAACTTCCCAAAATGGATGATGGTGGATGACTTCTCCATTATCCATTATTCTGTGCCTTTCCTCAGTCTTACAATTTAATTTTCTTGTTTGTGGTTTAATGTTAGTCGTTCATAAGGTTATGTAAATTAATCTAATTTTATTTAAATACATGTTTTTTTTTATATTTACACTGAACGTAAATCATGGGAAAGAATGGGGAACTTATTGCTTTCCCAAATGTTATGCCAAGGATGTGTGAAGACGTTGGGCTATTTCCTTTCATCTGCTGCCCATGTTCACCTAGCAGTAATTAGGTACCTTGCAGTAATTAGGTACCTAATTGTCACTGCTTTATATTGATCAATTACCACAAAAACATGATAGTTTTAGAAAATTCTGTAGCCCGGTCCTGGACCAGCCTCGTGGTTGCTAACCTCCGCTTCTGTAGCCCGGTCCTGGACCAGTTTCGTGGTTGCTAGCCTCCGCTTCTGTGGCCCGGTTCTGGACCAGCCTCGTGGTTGTTAGTCACCGCTTCTGTGGCCCGGTCCTGGACCAGGCCTCGTGGTTGCTAACCTCCGCTTCTGTGGCCCGGTCCTGGACCAGCCTCGTGGTTGTTAGTCACCGCTTCTGTGGCCCGGTCCTGGACCAGCCTCGTGGTTGCTAACCTCCGCTTCTGTAGCCTGGTCCTGGACCAGCCTCGTGGTTGCTAGCCTCCGCTTCTGTGGCCCGGTCCTGACCAGGCCTCGTGGTTGCTAGCCTCCTGTCTGTGGCCCGGTCCTGGACCAGCCTCGTGGTTGCTAGCCTCCGCTTCTGTGGCCCGGTCCTGGACCAGCCTCGTGGTTGCTAGCCTCCGCTTCTGTGGTCCGGTCCTGGACCAGCCTCGTGGTTGTTAGCCTCGCTTCTGTGTCCCGGTCCTGGACCAGCCTCGTGGTTTTTAGCCGCCGCTTCTGTGGCCCGGTCCTGGACCAGGCCTCGTGGTTGTTAGCCTCTGCTTCTGTGGCCCGGTCCTGGACCAGGCCTCGTGGTTGCTAGCCTCCGCTTCTGTGCCCGGTCCTGGACCAGCCTCGTGGTTGCTAGCCTCCGCTTCTGTGGCCCGGTCCTGGACCAGGCCTCGTGGTTGTTAGCCTCCGCTTCTGTGGCCCGGTCCTGGACCAGCCTCGTGGTTGTTAGCCTCTGCTTCTGTGGCCCGGTCCTGGACCAGCCTCGTGGTTGCTAGCCTCCGCTTCTGTGGCCCGGTCCTGGACCAGGCCTCGTGGTTGCTAGCCTCTGCTTCTGTGGCCCGGTCCTGGACCAGCCTCGTGGTTGCTAGCCTCCGCTTCTGTGGCCCGGTCCTGGACCAGGCCTCGTGGTTGTTAGCCTCGCTTCTGTGGCCCGGTCCTGGACCAGGCCTCGTGGTTGCTAGCCTCCGCTTCTGTGGCCTGGTCCTGGACCAGCCTCGTGGTTGCTAGCCTCTGCTTCTGTGGCCCGGTCCTGGCCCTAGGCCTCGTGGTTTTAGCCTCCGCTTCGTGGCCCGGTCCTGGACCAGGCCTCGTGGTTGCTAGCCTCCTCTTCTGTGGCCCGGTCCTGACCAAGCCTCGTGGTTGTTAGCCTCTGCTTCTGTGGCCCGGTCCTGGACTAGGCCTCGTGGTTGCAAGTCTTCGCGTCTGTGGCCCTGTCCTGGACCAGCCTCGTGGTTGCAAGTCTTCGCTTCTGTGGCCCGGTCCTGGACCAGCCTCGTGGTTGCTAGCCTCGCTTCTGTGGCCGGTCCTGGACCAGGCTCGTGGTTGTTAGTCTCTCTGTGCCCGGTCCTACAGGCCTCGTGGTTGCTAGCCTCTGCTTCTGTGTCCCGGTCCTGGACTAGGCCTCGTGGTTGCTAGCCTCCGCTTCTGTGGCCTGGTCCTGGACCAGCCTCGTGTTGCTAGCCTCATCACTCAAGGTGTTAGGGGCCCGCCGCCCACAATCCAACATGTGCACCACAACTTAGCTGATCAGGAACTATTTTGAGGATTCTGTCGAGTTCCCTTTTAAAGACAGCGAGGGAGTTGTTGGTGATCCTCTTTATACATGAAGAGTGGATGCTGAAGAGTCGTTGTCTCTCAGTGCACTCTTAGCTCACCTGCTTTTCATTAGAGTTATCCTGCATCGTCTGTCTAGCATTTTGTGTTCATAAGTAGTAGTAATTTTGGTGTGCAGGTTTAGGACTATTCGCTCCAATATCTTCCAGATGTAGATTATAATGTAGCTTTCAGACCTACGTTCTAGGGACTTCAAGACTCGTAGTAATTTAGGTGCTTAACTGAGTTTATTATAGTTGTTTAAGTTCTTTATACTTTCTCGAGGTCAGTAGTTATGCCTGCCTTAAAGAGGTCATTCAGTACACATCAATATTCCGTCCACGAGAAATTAAGTGACCTGAAGAGTATCGTCACTGGCTTGTTATCTCCTGTTTTGAAGATTCTGGTTATCCAATCATTTTTCTTGCATTTGCGATCATAACATTGTTGTGCTCCTTGAACATATGATCTGATATTATCACTCTCAAGTCTTTCACTTGTGTTTTATCGAGTTATTTGAGTTTGACTTGTACTCCAATCTTGTTAATATTTCTTATATTCTTCCATGAAGTAGAAATTGAAATGTGTCCTCAGTGAACATCATATGGTTGCCAGTTGCCTACTGGAAGACTTGGTTTATATCACCTTGGAAGCTGTGTATTCTGTGGCTGTATGCAAAATCTATTGTGGTTAGTATGGTTCCACGAGTCTGGGTCTGGAGCGGTGTATGTTCGTACAATAAATGGCTAATGGCTTCTTCTAAGTCAAGCGACTCATTCACGAAGAACTCATTTGGGTCATTAATTTGTACTCTGATTAATGGTTCACTGAGCACTGATTCGTACTGGGACGTATGTCACGCATTTCTTTTGTCATCTGTGAATGTACTATCTCTTTCCCATCAACTCAAAAATGGGAGAGGCAGATCCTCTAATCGTTACACTGACAATGTAAAAAAATCAATGTCCATTTGAGCAAAAAAACTGAAGAGGACAACACAGTGGGCACAATCAGGATAATCACTGGCAAAGTTACAATTGTCCTCAAAGGTGCTGACAACTGCTCAAGCACTTAGAAAAAAGCATCCTGCCAGGGAAATCAGAGGTACCAACAGTTCTAACACCAGTGTCCCCACTGTGGAGCCACTGTTTGTGCAAGAATCATTCGTTTACAAATTAATTATGCTGTTACCGTCAGGGTCTCCTGGAAGCTACACTGGAATGCGACCCCAGCGTATAAAAGATGGTTAATCCAGTTCTAGGGAAGACCCAAAGACACTCCTATTGAAGATCACATTGTACACTACTTGGCAGGTCTGACTCCTGACAAAATTAAACATTTCAACTTAGGTGCATTGCTTTGTGCCCATAAAGGAAGAAAGATGGAGGAATTGGGCCCCATTCCCGATGCAATAGTCTTCAAAACCTCACTTCTAAACTGTTGTCTAAGTATTCCCACAGAGGCGGAAATGATGTTTCAACCAAACCTGTTTGACTTTGGACCTCGGGAACTTGTGCCTGGGGGACAATACAGTAGTAAAACTAGACTTAAAGAATGAAATTTTTGTACAAGAACATTTAAATTAGTGTCTTCCCTTTTTTTTATCTGGATAAAAAACCAAGGAATCATTTCAACGGAGGATGCCCAAACCTCCTCAGAATTGTTCAAGAAATATTACCAACAGTTCTAAAATCCTGTTTGCCCAGTGTAAAAAAAAAGTAAAAATTCTTAATTATTTTTACAAGCGTTTTTTTACAAAATAAAAAGGTAATTTTTTGGAAAAATTTTTGTATTAAAATTAATGTGGCATAAAATAACTCATTACGATAGCAAGCAGATATAAACATTGTGATTATTTATAAAAAAATACTTAAAAGGGCTGCTTTAAAATCTCTACAAAACACGGAGGAAGAATTCCGTTTTATTTCCCCATGGAGATAAGAGGAAATAAGAACAAAAAAATTAGTAAGAAAATAGAAAAAAACCCCGAGGGGGGGTGTTTTATGCTTTTACATGAATTTTAGTGTGACCAAAGTTAAAAATAGAAGTAAAAAGGTACCTTTAAATCTTCATTTTATTTTTTTTTTATTTTATTTAAGAAACGGATATGTACATATTACATTTCATGGAAACGTTGAAACATATGAACACTTTTTAATTTCCCAAAATAAACCAAAGATAAAAAACACAAAACTCACCAAAATAACTTTTTCTAATTTCATAATTTATCATTTTTCCCCATAACATCAAGGGTGCCTCTTAAAAAAAAAATAGTTAAAACTTACAAATGCAATATACCCCCCCCCCCCCAACCTTCCCAACATAAAAATCCCCTCTGAAAATTTTGATTAAACCAACAATAAAATACATAGCACACCCTACCCCCCAAATATACACTAAATTGTACAATCAGAACTGATATTACACGAACCATTATTTCTATGCATCCTCTTGAATTCTGTCAAGTATTTAAATTTTAAATAACACAATAAAACTCTAAGACTACGGGATACAAAATTATATGGTCTCACTTTTTCCATATATTTAGTAAAGATTAAAAAAATAATCCCAAATCAGGCAAATTTCTCCACAAAATGCATTAAGAAACCCAGGTTTTCCTTTACTGACATCGCAGTACACCGCACCACACCCAAAAGTATATAAAATTACATTATTTACTTAAATACACATATTCCCCCTTGCTGTTATTCTAATAAAATT
>WNWK01027335.1:0-26403 GCA_009830355.1 Cherax destructor
GTATTCTGTGGAGAAAGAGCTTAGATCTAGGTGAAATTCCAGAGGCCTTAAAGAGTGCAGACATAGCTCCTTTGCATAAGAGAGGTAGTAGAGCACTAGCTAAAAATTACAGACCAGTAGCCCTCACTTCTCACATCATAAAATCTTTGAAAGAGCGATGAGACGGCAGATTACAAAGTTCATGGACCAGCACAACCAACATAACCCGAACCAGCATGGCTTTAGAGCGGGTCGATCATGCCTGTCACAGCTGCTGAACCATTATGACAGAATTACGGAGGCATTGGAGGACGACCAAAACGCAGATGTGATTTACACAGATTTTGCAAAGGCGTTTGACAAATGCGATCATGGAGTGATAGCGCACAAAATGAGGGCCATAGGCATTACGGGGAAGGTAGGCAGATGGATTTTGAGTTCCTAACACACAGAACACAAAAAGTAGTAGTGAACAGGGCAAGATCCAGCATCAGCGAGGTCAAAGCTCAGTGCCCCAAGGCACTGTCCTGGCGCCTCTGCTGTTTCTCATCCTCATAGCAGACATAGATAAAAACACCCAGCACACTTTTGGATCATCATTTGCAGATGACACTAAAATAAGCATGAAAGTCACTACGGTAGAGGACACTGAAAAATTACAGGAGGACATAAGCAGGGTCTTCCAATGGGCAGTGGAGAACAACATGACGTTCAATGGGGATAAGTTTCAGCTGCTTAGGTATGGAAAAATGAAGAACTCAAAAGGAACACTATATACAAAACGCAAGAGGGTCACCACATAGAACGAAAGGAACACGTAAAGGACTTGGGAATAATTATGTCTGCTGATCTGTCGTTTAAAGACCATAACAAGACAAAGATCACAACAGCCAGGAAGATGACGGGGTGGGTATTGAGAACTTTCAAAACAAGGGAAATAATGCCGATGGTGACACTATTCAAATCGCTAGTGCTCCCCCACTTAGAATACTGCTCAGTGCTGACGGCCCCGTTCAGGGCAGGAGAAATAGCAGAGCTGGAACAAATCCAGAGATCGTTTACGGCTCACATTGAGCCATTGAAACATCTAAATTATTGGGAACGCCTTCAAGTCTTGAACATGTACTCATTGGAGCGGAGGAGAGAGAGATACATGATAATATATACATGGAAAGTACTTGAGGGCCTGGTCCCAAATCTGCACACTGCCATAACAACATACTGGAGTGAGAGATATGGGAGAAAGTGTAAAATAAACCCAGTGAGGAGCAGGGGTGCGGTGGGGACAATACGGGAGCACTGTATTAACATCCGGGGTCCCAGACTATTCAACATCTTACCAGAAGATATCCGAAACATCGCTGGAACCAGTGTAGAAGCCTTCAAGAGGAAACTGGACAAGTATCTTCATCGGGTGCCAGATCAACTAGGCTGTGATAGATATGTGGGGCAGCGGGCCTCCAGCAGCAACAGTCTGGTTGACCAGGCAAGCACCAGACGAGCCTGGCCCATGGCCGGGCTCAGAGAGTAGATACTCTCGAAACTCTTCAAAGGTAAAGGTATATCAAAGGTATGCCTGATTTTAATGGGGATATGGTGTTAGTCCAGATATGGTCTAATAGAGAGGCACAGGTCTCAGAGATTCTCGTAGGTTTTGTTATTGTCGGGAGCAGCAAGCAGTTGCTCATAGTGTTTGTGAATTCAGTTACTAGTGGGTCCTGATCTTGTAGGAGGTTTATATTGAAGTCTCCTGTGAGGATTAAGTGGTCTTTGTTCATGTGTGCATCAGTAATCATACTTCCTAATTTTTCACTAAATTGCTGAATGTTTGACTGTGGTAATCTATAGATGTTTATAACTATGAGAGGTTTTTGTAGGTATTTGGATTTAAATTTAGCTATTATATATTCTCCATGTTCATCTCTTGTGCATGTATTGTTAATACATTCAAGGTGGTCTGAGTATAACATAGCTGTGCCACCTCCTTGTTGGTCTGGCCTACAATTGTGTATGGCTGTGTAACCAGGAATGGCATAGATATCTGTAGTATGAGGCTTTAACCAGGTTTCAGTGAGAGCAATGATGGACATACTGGCCTGTAGTGAGTTTAATAATGCAGTGAGGTCATCAAAATGTTTGCTTAAAGATCTGACATTGTAGTTAAAGATAGTTATGTTATTGTTGGCTTTGAGTAGTGTTTTAACCTGTTCTGATGTGTAGTAATGACAGTTGTTGTTAGGTTCATGTAAGTCATTTAATAGAAGGTTGGTATTTGGATCAATGTTTGGAATCATAAGATTTATTGTGATTCTATAATTAAACTTATAAATAGAACAACGCAAGTAGACCTGAGAATAGGACAATGCAAAAGGATTTCTTGGCACGTGAGTTAGTACGTTGGATATGTTTACAAAAATGAAAAAAATGAGCTAAGGTAGTCAATTTACAGCTAATAAGAATCTAAAACTGTAGCACCTGAGTTAGTTAATTAATTAAACAAAAATTTATATATGAGTGTGATTCTAAAAAGATTTAAGAACAATGAATAATGCTAAACTTAAAGATATGATATCTGATCAATTGATTTTACTGGCTATTGGATTAACACACTTTTGAACAGAAGTCACAGAGGTTTAGGATATATCTTTACAGTGTAATTGATTTATTATTTAACTAGCTAATAGAACTGGTTGGAAAATTACTATGATTAGTAGTAAGTTATAATGGAACAAATATTAAGATTCAGTATTGCACTAGTTGTGATTATAGAATTTATTAAAGGCAATATAATGAAAATCAAAGTTAACTATTAAAGGATAAATAAGTGGTAAAGTGTATAAAAGTGTACAAAAGTAAAATTTATTAATATTAAAAATATTAAAAGATAAGTACAATTTTTAGCAAATAAGGTGATTAATAGAAATTATTGTAACTGATTCTCTGTCATCCATAAATGCTCTCAACTCATCAAGTATAACTTGTAGCATGCTTGTGTCAGAAGCCAGACACAGGTATGGTAGGATTGTGGATAGTAGAGTCAGAGTGCACATGCTGTGGATTCCATCTCACATTGGTCTTCAGATGCATGATAGAACTGATAAATTGGCTAAGTTTTATGCTTTCAAAGAGGGGATAGATTACAATCTTGGCTTGTCAGTTAGCAGTTTGAGAACAATAATACGAAAAGAACTTCAACTGAATTTTATTGACTTAAGACTCAGGGAGATTGACACCAGTCAGTCCATCTATCATCACTCTATCATGCAGGAGGAGCCACATGTCTATGGTGCATCAAACAAAATAAGCAGACTCTTGGATGTCACTACCGCCCGCCTCCGGCTGGGTTACAAGTATCTTTGGCAGGTTAAATCACAACCACCAGATGTAGACCAAACAAAATGTAAACTTTGCCAGTTGGATTATTGTCACACCCTGCGTCATTATGTACTGGAGTGCGATAAAATTAATGAATTCAGAGACTACTCACTCAGAAATGTTCAAGATATGTCAAAGTATTTTATCCACAGTGGTATATTACAGACCATTCTGGAAAAATACCCTGACTTTGTTCCCTGTAAATAAAGCATTCACACGTGTGTGTGTATGTGTGTATGTATATATGTGTGTATGTGTATGTGTGTATGTATATACATGTATGTGTGTGTATGTGTGTGTGTGTATGTATGTGTATATGTGTGTGTGTGTGACCCAACAATTAAAATTTGCACCAATAACTCATTACAGTTGTGGCTGGGTGTAGACTAATAGATTGCTCATTGCTTTATAATTTGTTCATGAGTGCAACCATGTACAGACGTAAGTAAATTTACTTACATGATTCATTACCTTGTAACTAGTGAATTCATTACCATTGTACCTTGTTCAGCTATCAAAACTTTGGGGCCCAGTCTCTGGACCCTATATATACCTCTGTAATCTGCAAATACCTTTGTAACTTGTCATGATTGTGACCATCTGAGTTCATTACCTTTGCAACTTGCTCAGCTATCAAACTTTGAGGTCCAGTCCCTGGACCCATTATGTACCTCTCTAATCTTTTGACTACCGCCCACAGGATGGGTATGGGGTGCATAATAAAGATATCAAACTAAACTAATAGTAATTATAAATTCTAAGCAAGTAAGCTGATAAAAATATATAGGAATGTGGGTTGAAAAATGGGCACAAGTAAAAATTGTATGTATTTAAAAATAAAAGTAAAACTATTTATCAAAAATATTCATCAAAGGATAGACAAATACTTAAATGAGGTAGATGGGCAAAACATAATAATAATAATAATAATATCTTTATTTACTACAAGTACATGTACATGGTATACAGGCCTAGCTGACATCAGTGACATACTACTATATAGAAAGTCCCTTGTTATGCTGAGCATTTCGGGCAGATTAGGTCAGTGTCCTAGGATGCGACTCACACCAGTCGACTAACACCCAGGTACCCATTTTACTGATGGGGAACATAGACAACAGGTGTAAAGAAACACGCCCAATGTTTCTGCCCTGGCTGGGAATCGAACCCAGGCCCTCGCCGTGTGAAGCGAGAGCTTTAGCTACCAGACCACCAGAGACCACACTACACTATACGTAGGGGTTTGGTTTTTGACATTGTGTTTATACAGTCTCTGTAATATTTGCATCCCTAAGGAATCTTGATAGTTCATTCTCATTTGTGATAGTATACAACTGACCTACACTTGTTTTCTTCACTAGAATTTTTCCATCCCGGGTGAAACATTGGTGGATTTTATCATTATTCTCTCGCTTAAGTTTTCTGACTCTATACCAGAGGTTCTGACATTTTTTGGTCAGACACTCATTAATGAATACTTGTTTCCTGGCTATAATAGATGATCTAATTAGATCTGCTTTCCTGTCATGTGTGGTGAATCTAATCATAACACTTTTTCTACCATGGGAACCTAGTAATCGTGCTTCTTTTATATCTGTCACTGGTACATTTACGTTTATTTGATCTTTGATGATCTGTAAAGTAATGTCTTTACTGTTTGCTTGGGTCATATCACTGGGAAAGAATGGACTGTTCACTATTACTGCGTCTGATAACTTTTCTTGCTCTGTTTTGTCCACTTGTAGTGCAAGGTAGTCATTAAACTGGCTATCCATGTTGTTCTTCCACTCCACATAGCGGTGCATCGTAGATCGGTGACCTAACTAAGGTACATCTACTGTTTATAACAATCTCATTGGCCGACTTAGACTGCTACAAAAGTGAGTACGTACTTAGCTTTAGCTTTGAGTTTAGAGCAGGCCGCTCCTGTCTGTCCCAACTACTGGACCACTACGACAAGGTCCTGGATGCTCTAGAAGATAAACAGAATGCAGATGTTATATACACAGATTTTGCAAAAGCCTTTGACAAGTGTGACCATGGTGTAATAGCACACAAAATGCGTGATAAAGGAATAACAGGAAAAGTTGGTAGATGGATTTATAATTTCCTAACACATAGAACACAAAGAGTAGTAGTCAACAGAGTAAAGTCTGAGGCAGCTACTGTGAAAAGCTCTGTTCCACAAGGCACAGTACTTGCTCCCATCCTATTCCTCATCCTCATATCAGACATTGACAGGTATATAAGCCACAGTGCTGTGTCTTCCTTTGCAGATGACACCCGAATCTGTATGACAGTGTCCACCGTTGAAGACACTGCAAGACTCCAAGCAGACATAAACCAAATCTTTAAATGGGCTGCAGAAAACAATATGAAGTTCAATGATGAGAAATTTCAATTACTCAGATACGGAAAACGTGAAGAAATTAAAATCTCATCGGAGTACAAAACTAATTCCAACCACACAATAGAGCGAAAACTAATGTCAAAGACCTGGGAGTGTTCATGTCAGAGGATCTCACCTTCAAGGACCATAACAATGTAGCAATTGCATCTGCTCGAAAAATGACAGGATGGATAATGAGAACCTTCAAAACCAGGGATGCCAAGCCCATGTTGACACTTTACAGATCGCTTGTTCTATCTAGGCTGGAATATTGCTGCACACTAACTGCACCTTTCAAGGCGGGTGAAATTGCTGACCTTGAAAATGTGCAGAGAACCTTCACGGCACGCATAAGTGCGATAAACCACCTCAACTACTGGGAACGCTTGAAGTTCCTAAACCTGTACTCTCTAGAACGCAGGCGGGAGAGATACATTATTATATACACATGGAAAATTCTCGAGGGCTTAGTACCAAACTTGCACACAAAAATCACTCCCTACGAAAGCAAAAGACTCGGCAGGCGATGTAACATTCCCCCAATGAAGAGCAGGGGTGCCACTAGCACGTTGAGGGACAACACAATAAGTGTGAGGGGCACAAGATTGTTCAACTGCCTCCCAGCATACATCAGGGGGATTACCAACAAGCCCCTGGCTGTCTTCAAGCAGGCACTGGACAGGCACCTCAAGTCGGTACCTGATCAGCCGGGCTGTGGTTCGTACGTTGGACTGCGTGCGGCCAGCAGTAACAGCCTGGTTGATCAGGCTCTGGTCCAACAAGAGGCCTGGTCACGGACCGGGCCGCGGGGGCGTTGACCCCTGGAATTCTCTCCAGGTAGACTCCAGGTAGGTGAGGGAGTCACTTCGTGGTTGACGTTCTCCTGCGGTCTTGTTTGATAGTGATGGTAAGGGTTGTCCCGTTGAGTCCAGGAAGATTAATTCCCGTGAACTCTTATACGCCCACAAGACCGGGCGTTATTTAACATGTGGTTGGTTGGGGTAGCGATTCATATCCTCTCACTATTCCGACCTTATTACAGTTTATACGTATAACTTTACACACTGTGCATATCCTGGCTTAATGCCCCATTAGTTTGTACACATTCACCGTCTCGATACTTATATTTCGAGTCGATGAATTAAGATAGATTAGTTCATCTACTCCATATCAAAGATGGCGGTCGGGGTATAGCGTCACAACGCCAGACCCGCCGGTACCATCACTCCCAATTATTTACAACTCTGCTTCACTAGATTCACCATTTCACAATATTCATTGAGCATATTTCAGTCTCTTCTAATACGAAAACCACTCGGAATCCGGGTTTATGACTGTATCCCGTCGTGTGGTCGCTTCACTGGAATTCAAATTAGGCCTACGCCGACGCCCTCGTTGACAACATTCACTGTATTTCGTCAATTACTACCCTATTACTGGGCCTCCTGGACCGATTGTTCCACTTTATACACGTCGCACACGTTGATATCACTCCATATTACGAAGTGAAGTAATTAAGTCCGGTCTGGCCGTCGTACTCGCCAAATCCCAGCCGCCATCACCTGATATCTGGTGGGTAGGCCCGTTTTCCGTTGACTCCCCTCTCTCTCAGCCTCCCTGCCTAGCCCCCTTGAATCACGTCCTGCCCCGCTAGTACACTGGTTCTGTATTCATATCCACATAAACGTTAAGCTACCAGCAGCACATTAAAGATATCTATTCATATTGGAAAGTTTATCAATTACAACTTTCGGAAAATACCAATATTTTCCACAACATACATCAGTTCCTAACTGCGCAGTCAACTGAATATCTCAATGTCTAAGCAGACTTACCTGGGTATGTGTATCGGACCCTTAAGTATCACCCAGATAACCGCTGTCTTGATTGAAGCATAAGTGTCTTACTGTGCATGATTAGTCTATGAAAATAGTTCTCGATACACACGGTACTCTTAATTGTCCTTCAATCGTTTAAGTTCACAGTAATGTTACTACAGGAAGCTGTGCACACTTCTCTGTAATATACCGCTAATGTGGATTGTCTTTTATGCACATAAACCTTCATTCATTATCCCAGCATTAATGTTTTCCCTGGCAGCTTTCAAAGGAACCTAATCTATGACACCCCTCGCTGCCCTGGGCGTCTCCCAACACACAAAAGAAGTGTCGATCAAGCAGGTTTCTTCTGCTTGCCAAACTTCTACAGGAAGCAATGCAGAATGCTAAATCTCTTGCTATGTCTCGATCACTGAGAGTCTAATATTGTCCCACAAAATAAAGTGAGGTAGGAGTTTTCCTGTCGCAGTACAGAGATTAATTACTCTAGTTACTTTCATGAATTTCAACACTGATCTCTTGCAAAGAGGTGCACGTGATCATGACTGGTACATGCTAGTAAACATATGCTTCCAATTACTTGATGCGGAAGCAAACAAGACACCATTGCCCTTTCTGAGAGGGCTGGGCCCCTCAGTTGAAAGGGCTGAAGGGAGCCGATACCCCCCTCATGGAAAAATTTCTCCACAAAGCCCAAACAAGCCATAATAGCATTGTCTGGAATGACCAGACACTGTCAAATTTTCGAAACATCCTGAGGAGAAGACAGAAGCAAAGTTCTTCGGACAGAGTTTTAGTAAAAGTCAAACCTGGTGAGCTTCAACCAGTTCCAAATAGGTAATAAAAAAGAGACAGAAAAGAGAAGGGGACTCTCCTTCCAAACAATAACATTTCCTCCTCCTCCCTTCTCAGCACTATCCTAGTTGCCACTCAACTCTTTTCAGCAATGTAAAGTGAGGTTAAATTTGCATTTATTTCATCTAATTCTTTCGTATTTATGTATGTATTTTAGTATTAAGCAGTGTTTAAATTACATATTTTAGTATTAAGCAGTGTTTAAATTATTTTACACAACCCCATCAATGTATAATATGCCAATAACAACAGGATTTTTTTTCATGGGAATGGATTAATCGTTCCCAACTCCGACACTGGCAACCTGGAGAATGGGACCAGGTCTGGAGAGAACTTTCCATTCAGTTTCTGCACTTTTTCCAAACTGCACTCATTGACGCAGCAGAAATAATGGTAGAAACAATCTTGCTAGCAAGTGCGTTTAGCTTCACGGATGACATGTCGGGCGACCGCTCTCGCCCGTTTAAAATCAAGGAGACGTTCTGTGTGTTCATATTGTAAAAATATTAGCCCCATGCAGCACGTTTCAAATGTACTGCACGAGCACAAGCAGACCACCAAGGCACGCATTTCTGAGAATTTTTGCTCGAGGTTTGAGGAATACATTGTGAAGCTGCGGTTAAAACTAAGGTGGAAAATAAGTGTAACAGCTCAACAGTAGAGGATGAAGAAGGGTTCTCACTAAAAGCAGTTTGGCACAAGTACAAATCCCAATTCGCGCATTCAAATTGCCAACGTGGGCTTCGAGGAGAGTGAGAATATGAATGGGAAGTAATGAGGATAGGAAAATGATTGATGTCATGTAAATCTGGGAGCACAGACCAGGTAAAGTCAAGTGCAGTTGATGCGAAACAGATATCAATACGAGAGAGAGACTGAGTGTGAGGGTCAAATTGGGTGGGAGTACCAGCATTTAAAACATGGAGGGAAAGAGAAGTGAGAAGAGCCTCTAACTGATCGCTATGAGAGTCACAGTGAGACTTCCCCTAGAGGAAATGATGAGCATTAAAATCACCTAATAACAGAATAGGTGGCAGTAAAGAAACAAGAAACGCAACATCTGGGATAGATAATGCTCGAGAAGGGGAGAGATACAAAGAACATACTGTATACCATTTGTTCAAGTAGATGGATCTAAACAGGAGTCTTCTGGCAGGGCTGCATCTGTTCTTGTTGCCACCTCCCTAGTTAAGAACAATAATAAATTTTTTGAACTGGGCATAAGAATTAACAACTGGGCGTCTACACTGCAAACTGAATTGTTTGCAATCCTAATGGCACTAAAGCTAACCTATGACACTGAGCTTGACTCTATCATCATTACTGATTCTATGTCATCACTGAAGGCTCTTGACTCATATAATGACTCGAACAGCATGCTCATTGGAGAAGCCAGGTATAGATACTCAAAAATCCGGGACAAAGGAATTAATGTACAATTGATATGGATCCCATCTCCCAGAAGGAGAATGTAGAATATAACTTTGGTATATCTGTGTCTAGCATTAGGAATAATATTAGGAGAGAAGTAAATAATGAAAATGATTGTTATAGGAATGCAGTTAAAAGTCTGAGTAGATCTATAACCCACTATGATAACATGAACACAGATAAGCATGTTTATGGAGCAACTTGCAATGTGAACAGACTGATGTTGTAGTGGCCAGGCTTAGGCGTGGCTACAAGTACTTCTGGCAGTTTGGGAGACACACAGATGATGATCAAACTAAATGGTCACTGTCTTGAACACTATGTGCTTAATTGTCCACTTATTGAGGAATACAGAGATAGACAGTATAATAACCTATGTGACATGTCAAGATATCTTATTAATGAAAATAAGATATCAGTTATACTATGTTAAGTAAAAGGACACAAATGCAACTAATGTGACATTTTATTGTGGCAACGTTTCGTTCTCCAGGAGTTTTGTTAAGCCGTTACAAACAATACATAGACACACAGGGTATATATATACTCAGAGTTAGGTGTAATACTAGTGGTGGTAGAATTAGTAGTGATATAAGTTGTAGTAGTAGTAGTAATACAATAAGGTTGAACAATCAACTTGCACATGAGTAAAGGGTGATAAAAGAAATTAATTGGGTAGTATAAAAATATCTTAGCCAAATATTTCTGTTGGAGGTTGGAATAGAGAAGGCCTGTAGCAGTGTTCCACATCTACGATGTGCTTGTGTAGTATTAGCATGAGAGATTATGTGATGGTAGGGTTTACTGTTTTCAGGAGGATTCTTGCTAAGACTTCAGAGATGGTGAAGCTGCCTTTGTTTTGTTTAATTGTGTTAGAAACAGAGATAAGTGCTGATTCAAGGCACTTGCGTCTGCGGAAATTAGTTTCTTTGATTACTAAACGGGCGTCTTTGAATTTCAGGAGATGATTGGTAGAATTTCGGTGTTGTACGCAGGCGTTGTTCAGGTTATCGTTCCTAAATGCATTAATGTGTTCATTGAAGCGTGTTTCGAGGTTTCTTGCTGTTTCTCCTACATAAATCTTGTCGCAGCCTCCACAGGGTATAGTGTAAACCCCTGCGTTGACTGGTTCATGGTGCTTGGATTTTGTCCTGGTTAGATCCTTTATAGAAGTACTGGAAGCGATGGCGACTCTAGTGTTAGCTTGTGCAAATACTTTAGAAATGTTGGATGCAACCTGTCTGTTGGGAAGAATTATAACATTGTTTGGAGTGGTGTTGACGCGTGGAGAATTAATGATCTGAAGAGCAATTTTCTTGCAATCTTTGATGAAAAAGGAAGGAAAATGTAAATTAGTGAAGGTTTGGTGAATTTATGTACATTCCTCATCAAGAAACTCAGGACTACAATTTCGGTAAGCTCTTAGGAAAAATCCGATGATGATGCCTCTCTTGGTCTTAGTATCTTGACTGGAATAAAAGTGTGTGAGATCATTTTTATTTGTAGGTTTTCGGTAAACTTGAAATCTTAGGTTGTTATCTACTTTGTGGATGAGGACGTCTAGAAAGGGTAGCTTGTCATTGGACTCTTCTTCTAGTGTAAACTCGATCGCCGGTTCAACTGCGTTGAGCCTTGCCTGAAGATTCCGTACATCAAAACGTTTGGGAGTTATTACGAGGACGTCGTCCACGTAACGTAACCAAGTGACGCTTGAGGGGATGATGTTAACGAAGTGTTCAGCCTCTAGGTGTTCCATGTACAAGTTAGCTAAGACGGCACTGATGGGGGACCCCATTCCCATGCCGTATGTTTGTTTGAAGAGCCTGTTATTGAAAGAAAAACAGTTGAAATTAACACAGAGTTCAATAAGGTCAACAAAATCTCCGGGAGGTAGAGGTAGGTTAAGGTCCTGATTGACTTTACGTCGTAGAACATCGATGGCTTGTGTGGTAGGTACTTTAGTGAAGGGGGAAGTCACGTCCAAACTGCTCAGTTTCTTGTTTCGGATGGAGAGGTTTCGGATGCGGTTGAGAAGGTCGCCTGAATGTTTAAGATGGGCGGGGCTGATGGTCCCCAGAAGGCAGGAAAGATGTTTGGCAAGAACTCCGGCTAGTTTGTGTGGGGCACTGCCTATACCTGATGTGATTGGTCTGAGAGGAATATTATGTTTATGGGTCTTGGGTAAACCATACATGTGTGCTGGTTTAGGGTTGCTGGGTATCAAGTACAGAAGTTTCTTCCCTTCACTAGTGCATTTCAGTATTTGTCTGGTTTTGTATAGGAAATCTTTAGTGAGTGTTTCCCACTGTTGTGTGTTGATGGGTTCGTATGTGGACTGGTCATTGGAACACTGCTACAGGCCTTCTCTATTCCTACCTATAACAGAAATATTTGTCTAAGATATTTTTATACTACCCAAGTAATTGCTTTTATCACCTTTTACTCATGTGCAAGTTGATTGTTCTACCTTATTGTATTACTACTACTACTACAACTTATATCACTACTACCTCTTCCACCACTGCTTGTAACAGATAAGTGAAATGTAGATATAAATCCAAATGTACAATTGTTAACCCTTTTGGGGCCTAGTGCCTAGGCCTTTTGTGTATCCATATGCTCTTGCGCTACTGTCCACAGGATGGATATGGGGTGCACAATAAACTAGCCACTTCGGTGGCAAAATCTATCTAAAAAATCAAGTAGATGCGGGCTGCTGTGTAATGCAGCAAAATATGAATGAAGATCTGATGTATTGTATACCGGTGCACACAAGAAGTGCACTTTCGTTAAAATTTCCATTGGGATAAGGATCAGATGAATGTAATAAAACATAGCCTGAGACGGGATGGATAACAGCAGAGCGCAATTTAGATTCTTGTAAATATACACATACAGGGAAAAACTGAGAGAGCAACACCTGAAGCTCACCGTGATTACCCGAGGCCTCGGATATTCCACTGGAGTATACCTGGAGAGAGTTCCAGGGGTCAACGCCCCTGCGGCCCGGTCTGTGACCAGGCCTCATGTTGGATCAGAGCCTGATCAACCAGGCTGTTACTGCTGGCCGCACACAGTCCAATGTATGAACCACAGCCTACTGTAAATAAGCCATGATTTGAGAGAAAAGTATATCGGGAATATGAAGCAGTACAATACAGTCGTACTGGCCAGGTTGTGGCAGCCACCATCAAAATTCTTATTTGGAGTTTTGAACCAAGTGAGAGAGTACTTGTCGTTGTGGATCTTAACGCTAAAGTGGGTAAAAATGTTGTGGAGGGAGTAGTAGGTAAATTTGGGGTGCCAGGGGTAAATGTAAATGGGGAACCATTAATTGAGCTATGTGTAGAAAGAGGTTTAGTAATAAGTAATACATATTTTATGAAAAAGAGGATAAATAAATATACAAGGTATGATATAGAACGTAAGGAAAGTAGTTTATTAGATTATGTATTGGTGGATAAAAGGTTGATGGGTAGGCTTCAGGATGTACATGTTTATAGAGGGGCAACGGATATATCGGATCATTATTTGGTTGTAGCTAGTTAGTGTAAAAGGTAGATGGGACAAAAAGAAAATGGCAACAGCAAGTAAGAGAGAGGTAAAAGTGTATAAACTAAGGAGGAAGGTTAGGGTGAGATATAAGCAACTATTGGCAGAAAGGTGGGCTAGTGCAAGTATGAGTAGTGGGGTGGTTGAAGAGAGTCTACCTGGAGTCTACCTGGAGAGAATTCCAGGGGTCAACGCCCCCGCGGCCCTGGTCCGTGACCAGGCCTCCTGTTGGACCAGAGCCTGATCAACCAGGCTGTTACTGCTGGAAGCACGCAGTCCAACATACGAACCACAGCCCGGCTGGTCAGGTACCGACTTTAGGTGCCTGTCCAGTACCTGCTTGAAGACAGCCAGGGGTTTGTTGGCAATCCCCCTGATGTATGCTGGGAGGCAGTTGAACAATCTTGGCCCCTACACTTATTGTGTTGTCCCTCAACGTGCTAGTGGCACCCTGCTCTTCATTGGGGGATGTTACATCGCCTGCCGAGTCTTTTGCTTTCGTAGGGAGTGATTTTTGTGTGCAAGTTTGGTACTAAGCCCTCGAGAATTTTCCATGTGTATATAATAATGTATCTCTCCCGCCTGCGTTCTAGAGAGTACAGGTTTAGGAACTTCAAGCGTTCCCAGTAGTTGAGGTGGTTTATCGCACTTATGCGTGCGGTGAAGGTTCTCTGCACATTTTGAAGGTCAGCAATTTCACCCGCCTTGAAAGGTGCCGTTAGTGTGCAGCAATATTCTAGCCTAGATAGAACAAGCGATCTGTAAAGTGTCAACATGGGCTTGGCATCCCTGGTTTTGAAGGTTCTCATTATCCATCCTGTCATTTTTCGAGCAGATGCAATTGCTACTTTGTTATGGTCCTTGAAGGTGAGATCCTCTGACATGATCACTCCCAGGTCTTTGACATTAGTTTTTCGCTCTATTGTGTGGTTGGAATTAGTTTTGTACTCCGATGAGATTTTAATTTCTTCACGTTTTCCGTATCTGAGTAATTGAAATTTCTCATCATTGAACTTCATATTGTTTTCTGCAGCCCATTTAAAGATTTGGTTTATGTCTGCTTGGAGTCTAGCCATGTCTTCAACGGTGGACACTGTCATACAGATTCGGGTGTCATCTGCAAAGGAAGACACAGCACTGTGGCTTATATCCCTGTCAATATCTGATATGAGGATGAGGAATAGGATGGGAGCAAGTACTGTGCCTTGTGGAACAGAGCTTTTCACAGTAGCTGCCTCAGACTTTACTCTGTTGACTACTACTCTTTGTGTTCTACATGTTAGAAATTATAGATCCATCTACCAACTTTCCTGTTATTCCTTTATCACGCATTTGTGTGCTATTACACCATGGTCACACTTGTCAAAGGCTTTTGCAAAATCTGTGTATATAACATCTGCATTCTGTTTATCTTCTAGAGCATCCAGGACCTTGTCGTAGTGGTCCAGTAGTTGGGACAGACAGGAGCGGCCTGCTCTAAACCCATGCTGTCCTGGGTTGTGCAATTGATGGGTATCAAGATTGGTGGCGATCTTGCTTCTAGAACCCTTTCAAAGATTTTTATGATATGGGACGTTAGCGCAATTGGTCTGTAGTTCTTTGCTATTGCTTTACTGCCCCCTTTGTGGAGCGGGGCTATGTCTGTTGTTTTTAGTAGCTGTGGACGATCCCAGTGTCCATGCTTCCTCTCCATAAGATGTTATAAGCATGTGATAGGGCTTCTTGCAGTTCTTGATGAACACGGAGTTCCATGAGTCTGGGCCTGGAGCAGAGTGCATGGGCATGTCATTTATTGCCTTTTCGAAGTCATTTGGCGTCGTGGTGATGTCAGAAAGGCATGAGTCTGTCAAATTCTGTGGCACTCTCATAAAAAAATCATTTAGGTTTTCGATTTTCAGTCTGGTTAGTGGCTCCTAAAACTGAGTCATACTGGGACTTAAGTAACTCACTCATTTCCTTGCTGTCATCTGTGTAGGACCCATCCCGTTTAAGTAGGGGCCCAATACTGGTTGTTGTTCTCGACTTTGATTTTGCATAGGAAAAAAATACTTTGGGTTTCTTTCAATTTCATTTATGGTTTTTTGTTCTTCCCGTGTCTCTTGATTCCTGTAAGATTCCTTTAGTTTTAATTCAATGCTTGCTATTTCTCTGACTAGTGTCTCCTACGTATTTCAGAGATATTGGCCTCCTGTAGCCGCTCCGTTATTCTTTGCCTTCGCCTGTATAGGAGCGCCTCTCTTTTCTAGTCTGCATCTTCTCCTCCTTTTCCTTAAGGGAATTTGCCTTGAGCAAACCTCGAGTACCACAGAGTTAATTTGTTCTAGACATAGGTTGGGATCCGTGATGCTTAGGCAATCATCCCAGTTTATATCATTTAGGACTTGGTTTACTTGGTCCCACCTTATGTTTTTGTTATTGAAGTTGAATTTGGAGAAAGCTCCCTCGCGGCTGATCACATTTTGTTGATCTGGGGCTCCCCGCATGCATGTCTGGACCTCTATTATGTTGTGATCTGAGTATATTGTTTTTGATATGGTGACATTTCGTATCAGATCATCATTGTTGGTGAAGATGAGGTCCAGCGTATTCTCTAATCTTGTGGGCTCCACTATTTGCTGGTTTAAGGTGAATTTGTTGCAGATATTTAAAAGTTCATGCATGTGTGAATTTTCATCTGAGCTGCCTCCTGGTGTTATCTCTGCTACCATATTGTTTGCAATGTTCCTCCATTTTAGGTGCCTGAGGTTGAAATCCCCCAGTAGCAAGATGTTGGGGGCAGGAGCCGGAAGATTTTCCAGACAGTGGTCAATTTTCAGAAGCTGTTCCTGGAATTGTTGGGACGTTGCATCCGGTGGCTTGTAGACAACCACGATGACTAGGTTTTGATTCTCGACCTTTATTTCTAGTACTTCAACTACATCATTTGAGGCATTTAGTAGTTCTGAACATATAAGTGACTCTGTGATATACAGGCCAACCCCCCCTTTTTGCCTGTTCACTCTATCACACCTGTATAGGTTGTAGCCCGGGATCCATATTTCATTGTCCAAGTGATCTCTTATGTGGGTCTCTGTGAAAGCGGCAAACATAGCGTTTGACTCTGTAAGCAGTCCACGAATAAAAGCTACCTTGTTTGTTGTTGGTTTTAGACCCTGTATATTAGCAAAGATGAATGTAGTTGGATTGGTGGTATTGGTGGTATGGGGGGTTTTTTTCCTGGCTCTAATATCTGTTGTAATGGAGTGGAGGCCACTGACTGTGATTGGGATAGTTTTAAAAATGCAGTATTAGAATGTGGGGCAGAAGTTTGTGGCTATAGGAGGGTGGGTGCAAGAGGAAAGAGGAGTGAGTGGTGGAATGAAGAAGTAAAGGGTGTGATAAAAGAGAAAAAGGTAGCTTATGAGAGGTTTTTACAAAACAGAAGATTAATAGAAGAGCAGAGTACAGTGGACCCCCGGATTTCGTACTTCTCCAAACTCGAACAATTATGTAAGTGTATTTGTAAGAGTATTTTTGGGGGTCTAAAAGGACTAATCTAATTTACATTATTCCTTAAGGGAACAAATTCGTTCGGTAACGGCACTCGAACAGCATTCTGGAACGAATTATGGCCAATAACCGGGGGTCCATTGTATATGGAGAGTAAAAGAAAGGTGAAGAGTGGTGGGAGAGTGCAAAAGGAGAGCAGATGATAGAGTGGGAGAGGCTCTGTCAAGACATTTTGCTGAAAACAAGAAATTTTTTTTGGAGTGAGATAAACAAGTTAAGAAAGCCTAGGGAACGAATGGATTTGTCAGTTAAAAACAGAGTAGGGGAGTTAGTAGATGGGGAGCTGGAGGTATTGGGTAGATGGCGGGAATATTTTGAGAAACTTTTAAATGTCAATGAAAAAAGGGAGGCGGTAATTTCATGCACTGGCCAGTGAGGTACAACATCGTTTAGAAGTGAAGAAGTGCAGGATGTGAGTGTGGGGGAGGTAAGTGTGGCATTATGTAGAATGAAAGGGAGTAAAGCAGCTGGAACTAAAGAGATCATGACAGAATTATTAAAAGCAGGGGGGGAATAGTGTTGGAGTGGTTGGTATTTTTGTTTAATAAATGTATGAAAGAGGGGAAGGTTCCTAGGGATTGGCAGAGAGCATGTATAGTTCCTTTATATAAAGGGAAGGGGGATAAAAGAGATTGTAAGAATTATAGGGGAATAAGTTTACAGAGTATACCAGGTAAAGTGTACGGTAGGGTTATTACTGAAAGAATTTGAGGTAAGACAGAGAGTAGGATTGCAGATGAGCAATGACGTTTTATAGTGGGTAGGGGATGTGTAGATCAAGTGTTTACATTGAAGCATATATGTGAACAGTATTTAGATAAAGGTAGGGAAGTTTTCATTGCATCTATGGATTTAGAAAAGGCATATAATAGAGTGGACAGGGGAGCAATGTGGCAAATGTTGCAAGTGTATGGGATAGGTAGTAAGTTACTGAATGATGTAAAGAGTTTTTATGAGGATAGTGAGGCTCAGGTTAGGGTGTGTAGGAGAGAGGAAGATTATTTCCCGGTAAAAGTAGGTCTTAGACAGGGATGTGTAATGTCACCATGGTTGTTTAATATATTTATAGATGGGGTTGTAAAATAAGTAAATGCTAGGGTGTTGGGGAAAGGGGTGGGATTAAATTAAGGGGAATCAAATGCAAAATGGGAGTTGACACAGTTACTTTTTGCTGATGATACTGTGCTTATGGGAGATTCTAAAGAAAAGTTGCAAAGGTTAGTGGACGAGTTTGGGAGGGTGTGTTAAGGTAGAAAGTTGAAAGTGAACATAGATAAGAGTAAGGTGATGAGGGTATCAAATGATTTAAATAAAGAAAAATTGGATATCACATTGGAGTGAGGGATTATGGAAGAGGAGAATGTTTTCAGATATTTGGGAGTTGACGTGTCAGCAGATGGGTTTATGAAGGATGAGGTTAACCATAGAATTGATGAAGGAAAAAAGGTGAGTGGTGCGTTGAGGTATCTGTGGAGACCAAAAACGATATCCATGGAGGCAAAGAAGGGAATGTACGAACGTATAGTGGTACCAACACTCTTATATGGGTGTGAAGCATGGGTTGCAAATGCTGCAGCGAGGAGGCGGCTGGAGGCAGTGGAGATGTCCTGTCTAAGGGCAATGTGTGGTGTAAATATTATGCAGAAAATTCGGAATGTGGAAATTAGGAGGTGTGGAGTTACTAAAAGTATTTGTCATAGGGCTGAAGAGGGGTTGTTGAGGTGGTTTGGTCATTTAGAGAGATTGGATCAAAGTAGAATGACTTGGAGAGCGTATAAATCTGTAGGGGAAGGAAGGCGGGGTTGGGGTCGTCCCCAAAAAGGTTGGAGGGAGGGGGTAAAGAAAGTCTTGTGGGCGAGGGGCTTGGACTTCCAGCAAGCATGTGTGAGCGTGTTAGATAGGAGTGAATGGAGACGAATGGTTTTTGGGACCTGATGAGCTGTTGGAGTGTGAGCAGGGTAATATTTTGTGAAGGGATTCAGGGAAACCAGTTAATTGATTTAGTTGGAGTTGAGTCCTGGAAATGGGAAGTACAATGCCTGCACTTTAAAGGAGGGGTCTGGGATAGTGACAGTTGGGAGGGACTTATTCTCAGCTGTCGTATCTGAACGCCTCTGCAAAGACAGTGATTATGTATGAGTGAGGTGAAAGTGTTGAATGATGAAAGTATTTTCTTTTTGGGGATTTGCTTTCTTTTTGGGTCACCCTGCCTCGGTGGGAGACGGCTGACTTGTTGAGAGAGAATGAAGCAGTAGGTGTCTATGGACTAGTAGAGTAGTGACAGGATTGCTAACAAACCATACCACGGGTGGGGTTCGAACCCAAGGTCAGAGAGTCTCAAAACTCCAGACCGTCGCGTAAGCTGGCCCAGTGGCTTACGCGACGGTCTGGAGTTTTGAGACTCTCTGACCACGGGTTTGAACCCCACCCGTGGTATGATTTGACTAGTAGAGGTATGAAAGTCTACATGTGGAGGTAGGGGAAAACTAGTAAGTAGCGAAGAACTGGAACGCTGCGGAAAAGAGAGTTGTGCAGATGGTTTAGTCGAATGAGAAGAGATGGGAGGTGGATCAGTGTCCATCAATGGTTTTGTCCCCTCAATATATTCGGAGATAACTTCAAGTGTTTCAGAGGACAAGGAAGTTGCATGTAGTATGGCATCAGAGGTAGAAGGGGGAGGGTGAGTAAAGATTGGAGAGGTGATGGAAGATACCATAGGGGGGAATAAGAGGGTAGAGTTAACTTGGGAAGAACTTGGGAGGGGACAAGAATGGAAGAAACTTGGGAGGGGACTGGAGAGGAAGAAACTTGGGAGGGGACTGGAGAGGAAGAAACTTGGGAGTGGAGAAAAGGGAACTGTACGAGGGGAAGGATGAACCTCTACACTTGTAACAGAACTAGTAAGAGGTAAAGAACTAGGTAGAGAAGCCGGAAGCATGGTCAAAGCAGTGCGGAGGTCGGATGTATTAAAGGAGTCAAGTGGAACCTCGGCACCTGGAGCTGGTGGCAAAATGGCACCAGCAGAAGGTACAGGAGTATTAGAAAGGTCCGAAGAGTGGTCAAATAATGAGATAGGGTCGCAACAGGGTGTGGTAGCAGAAAGGGGCCTGGGAGGAGCTTGTTCATGAATCTGGGACTCCATGGTTATGTCACTTCTTTCTTTTTTGTTTTTTTTAGAAAACAAAAGAAAAAAAGGAAAAAAATGAATAAAAAAAGGGGGAATGTGGAGGGATAGCTCCTAGGAGGAATGAAAAGGCCGTAAATACCCCTGTGCCCAAGAGGACCCCAGCACCATGAGTAGTGCAGATGCAGCATGGAACCCGTGCCATACCTAACCTTCATGCCAGTAAACCAGTAATCCGGGATAGCAATCACACATCTACCGAGCCACCTCGGTGGACAAAAGGGTGGCCGGATACCAGCCACAAAGCATACCTCCTTGGGCCACCACCTCCTGGAATCCGACAGGCAGCCTCCAGAAGTATACCTGTCACCCGAAAGGCACCCAAAGCTGCCCGACGAGAACCAGAGAGGGAATGGGACATCCCCAGTTGATCCGGATTCCACGGCAAACTACACCACCGCCACCACCACCAAGGACCTCAACAGAATGGGTTGGACCATGGTACCCTTCTCCCTACCTAGGAACTAGAATGCCTGAAGGAAGAACCCCAAAGGTTGAAAACAGGAAGGGGATAGGGAATGGATGGGGAGAGGAGGAACAGGAAAGATGGGATAGAGAAGGGGTAATTGGGGGGTAATTAGGTTCAGGCTGAGGAAGAAGACCAAAAGATCCAATTCCTCAGACCAATACCCTCTTTACCATGACAAGAAGCTCCCCTTAAAGAGGTAAAGAATGTACAAAATGTGCGAAGAAAATACTAGATGAAACATGGGCTACCCATGGTATTGTATGACGAACAGCTACAAGAGTTCTAGTTGGGTCTTTCTGCATGGTCGTCAATGCTGGATGGAAGGGAAGTTCTGCAGCTAGTTGAGGGCCAGCGCTGGCACCTTGACTCCTCATTGAATGTGTAAAGATTTGATGGAGCAATATAGAGATCACAAGCAGCGTCTGCTCCAGGTCCAAACACATAGTATGTTGAAAATGAAGGAGTCGAGTAATGAATTTTGTCTATCGGTTATTCCCTATTCCCTCGACTATCGGTCCATACCAGACCTGTCCGCCTGCTCTCGCTTGATCGCCTCGCCACGCAGGACGCAAATCTAGCGTTGTTTACCATTGAGAGAACATTACCCAGTGCACTCTTTCAAATATTTCACAATAAATTTATTATGTTTATTGCTGGCTTAGTGATTGTCACTGTGAAATAAGTCACCATGGGTCTAAAGAAGCTTCCTAGTGGTAAAGAAAGTGAGGAACACCATCAAAGTGAAGAAGGAGATTGTAGAAAAATATGAGAGTGGCGTACGTGTGAGTGAGCTTGCCAGGATTTACAACAAAAACACATCTACTACCACCTCTATCCTGGCAAAGAGAAAAGAAATCAAGGAAGCAAAAGGCGTTGATATGTTAACGAAAAATAGATTGAAAACAGTGGATGAGGTTGAGAAGTTGTTGGCGGTGTGGATCAACGAAAAACAGATAGCGGGTGATAGTATTTCCACGGCGATAATTTGTGAAAAGGCAAGGCAGTTGCACGCAGATCTTGTCAAGACAATGCCTGGAACCAGTGGTGATGTGAGTGATTTTAAAGCCAGCAAAGGCTATTTTGAGAGATTTAAGAAACGTAGTGGCATACACAGTGTTGTGAGGCATGGTGAGGCAGCCAGCTCAGACAAACGTGCAGCTGAAAAATTTGTGCAGGAATTCAAGGGATTCATATACACTGAAAAATTCGAACCCCAACAAGTGTTTAATTATGATGAAACAGGCCTGTTTTGGAAGAAAATGCCAAACAGGACCTTCATTACTCAGGTGTAAAAGACACTGCCAGGACACAAGCCTATGAAAGACAGGCTAACTCTCATGTTGTGTGGTAACGCTAGTGGGGATTTTAAAGTGAAGCCTTTACTGGTGTATCACTCTGAAAATCCCAGTGTGTTCAAGACACACAATGTTAACAAGAATAATTTGTGTGTGTATTGGAAGGCTAACACCAAAGCATGTGTCACGACGGCAATTTTCGTGGAATGGCTCACTGGAGTGTTTGGCCCCAGTGTGAAGAAATACCTCCTGGAAAAGAAATTGCCACTCAAGTGCCTCCTGGTACTGGACAATGCTCCTGCTCATCCTCACAACTTGGAAGACTATTTGTCTGACAACTTCAGTTTCATCACAGTGAAGTGCTCGCCTCCTAACAACACTCCTCTCATCCAGCCCATGGACCAGCAGGTCATTTCCAACTTCAAAAAACTGTACACCAAAGCAGTGTTTGAAAAGTGCTTTGAAGTGACCTTGGACACTGAGTTGACCCTAAGAGAGTTCTGGAAAGATCACTTCAATATCCTCCATTGCATAGGCCTTATAGGTAAGGCTTGGGAGGGAGTGACTTCCAGGACTTTGAACTCTGCTTGGAGACCACTGTGGCCGGATTGTGTTGAAAAGAGGGATTTTGAAGGATTTGAGGCTGACCATGACGACCCTATGACTGTTGTGGAAGATATTGTGGCATTGGGCAAGTCCCTGGGGTTGGAGGTGAGTGGTGACGATGTGGAAGAGTTGGTGGAGGAGCACAGGGTAGACCTAACCACTGAAGAGCTGAAAGAGCTTCATCAGGAACAGCATCATTAGACATTTGATAAATGATAAAATTTATTTCATTGCTAGTTTACATAGGTTTTGTTATTACAATCATAAATTGAAGTGCAAGGAGAGCCACTGACATGCCATGGCATTAGGGGCAGCTTAATCTAATGGCTTATAGACTATGAACATAATATTAGAGAAATTAAGTGAATTTGTTTTATTAGATCGTTCAAATTACAATATGATGATATTACATTGTAACAAGTGTTTAGTAGGATGGTAATATAATAGTAAAATTTAAATTATCTTAATGAAAATAACATTGAGCATTTTTGAAAGTAATTTACATTATGAGTATTTAGTTTAGGGTGAGTAGGTGGTTTTTGAGAAGAGTTTTAAATTGATTTTCAGACAAGGTTATTTTAGTATTTACTGGTAATGAATTCCAGATTCTGGGGCCCTTTATGTGCATAGATTTTTTACATAGGTTGATATGGACACGGGGTATATCAAAAAGTGATCTGTGTCTTGTGTTGTGGTCATGGGTCCTATTAAAGTTGGTGAGGAGAATTTTGAGCGGAGGGTTTATATTAGAATGTAGAGTTCTATGTATGTAGTAGGCACAAGAATAAGTGTGAATGTTCTTTATGGTGAGTAGTTTTAGGCTTTTGAATATTGGAGTATGTTGTCTAGAGTGGGAATTTGTTATCATTCTGACTGCAGCCTTTTGCTGGTTTATGAGTGGCCTAAGGTGATTTAATGTTGTTGAACCCCATGCACAGATTCAATAGGTGAGATATAGGTAGATGAGTGAGTGATATAGTGCAAGGAGAGCTGATTGAGGCACATAGTAGCGTATCTTTGATAATATGCCTACTGTCTTTGAGATTTTCTTCGAAATGTGTTGTATATGTGTTTGGAATTTAAGGCTACTGTCAATGTGGATTCCTAGGAATTTTCCCTCTGTGAGTCTTGTGATGGGTGAACCATTGAGCGTTACGTTAAGTGGAACATTTGTGGCTCTGTTTCCAGACTGTATGAAGTAGGTCTTGTCAGTATTTAGAGTAAGTTTATTAGTCGTCATCCATGTTGATATTTTCTGTAATTCGGCATTAACAGTATTGGAAATTGATTCAGAGGAGGAGGATAGACAGGGTGAGGTAGTAACTTCTTTAGATTATTATTATAATCAAAAGAAGCGCTAAACCAAGTAACTTCTTTAGAGATTAAGGAAATTTGTTCTATGTGGACTAAGGTGCAGACATTTGTTGAAAACCACCACCCTGAGCAAGCTCAAACAAGCCACATATGCAACTTGTTCAATGACAAAACCTTGTCCCACTTCAGGAAAATGTTAGAGGCGCCAGAAACAGAGCACTCAGGACAGTTACTTTTCTAGACAGGGGTCTAGTGACTCTCAAGCTGGTCCTAGTGGCATTAAAAGAAAAAGAAGGGAAGTAACCCCAGATAAGGACTTGTTACCTGAAGTCCTTATGGAGAAGGATTCCCTTCCAAACACTAACCCCTTTCCCTGTCCTCCTCCCTATCTTCCAGATGCCAGCAACTCTCTTCAATAAAGGTAAGTAAATGTTATTTTAAATGTTTAATTATAAATTTATTACTTTATAATTGTTTTGTGTATGTAAAACTATAGTATTTATTCTTTAAAAAAAAATGAATTTTTTGTGAATATTTTTGGGTGGAACGGATTAATTGTATTTACATTATTTCTTATGGGAAAAGGTTTCGACTTTTGAGCAATTCGAGTTAAGGTCTAGTTCCTGGAACGGATTATGACCGAAAGTCGAGGGACCACTGTATTTATAACCTCTGGATGAGAGAATACATCGATACCTTTGATGAGTTTCGAGAGATTCACTACTCTTGGAGCCCGGCCATGGGCCAGGCACGTCTGGTGCTTGCCTGGTCAACCAGGATGTGGCAAGTGTGCACCACATGAAACAAATACTGCAGCACACAGAGCATGATTATTATTATTATAATCAAAAGAAGCGCTAAACCACAGGGGTCATACAGCGCTGCAGCGTAGGGCAGGATGCAGGGAGAATGGATTGTAAGGGGAAGAGGGATGATTAGTAGGGTATGGAGTGCAGCAGGGTAGTGGATACTGCAAGGGTAGAGTATAGCAAGAGATTGAGGTAGAAGGGACTGAGGGGAGTGCTAGAGGAATAATCTTCAGAGTTTGTGTAGTAAGTCAGTTTCTGTCAAAAAGTCAATGAGTCAGGATTAAAGGAGGGCCCATCAGCAAGAAGGGAAGGTAAAGAAAGGGCCGCAGAGCGAAGATGCCGTTGGAGGTAAATTCTGCGTGCTCGTTGATAGAGTGGGCAGTCCAACAGAAATTGGCGAACAGACACTGGAACCTGACAATGCTCACAGAGAGGAACAGGGAGCCTCTCCATGAGATACCCGTAAGATGAGTGTAGTCTCCCAACCTCGACATTGTTAACAAGGCCAGAAACCTCTACTCGGTTTAATAGAATGAAGTTTATGTAACAGGTCAGACCAGCGTTGTTGCCAATGGGTGCGAAGGTGGATAGCAATGAATGCAAAATAGTCCATGAATGGAACACCTCTATATGAAACTGGAAGATCATGTACTGCTGACCTCGCAGCAGTGTCTGCCTGTTCATTGCCCTGTACGTCAACATGACTAGGGACCCAACAAAAACAATATCTTTGTGTTTGCTATTATTATTATTATTATAATCAAATAGAAGCGCTAAACCTTGTGTTTGCTAGAGATACGGCGCAACCACAGTTGGATACGAAGAACTACGGGGTGAGGTGTATAAAATTTTCGGATAGCTTGTAAAGCACTAAGGGAGTCTGAAAAGACAACAAATGGTGAAAAGGCTAGATGCAAATGGATAAGTGCCACAAGAATGGCATACAATTCAGCAAAAAAATATGCTAGCCGAGGGTAATAGATGCCCCCGCACGACGTTTCCCGGAAACACTGCTGCAAAAATCCGACACCGTAAAAATGGTTTTGAATCCCCATTATACCCCTGCGATGGCATGGGAATGAGAACGGAAATGGTCTAGAAAATAAGAGCGAGGGAAACCGCCGTAGGTGGTTGGGCCCGCAAGGCAGAAAGGGAAAAAAAACAGACACGGACCAGGGAACCCCAAAGGAGTGGGGGAAAAAAAGATGTCACATGAACATAGAAAAGGGGGTAGCTGAAGGGGAAAACAAGACATATGTAAACGAAGAGAAAAAAGGGGGGGAAGTAAACAGGGTCGACGAACCTAAAGAGCGTTTTTCTAACATCTGTGACAATCCCCATAAAGGAAGGATTGCGGGGGTCATGAAAAGGGGAACATAATAGCAAAGGGAATGTGCATCCTGACGATCGGACAAGGAAGGGGAAAGTTTGCTTCTACATAGAGGCTCTCAACCTTAAGAACGAAATGCACCAAAACATAAACGCAATCCCTGTGATGTATGGGGTTAAGGCTGAAAAGAGTAGCAGGGATGCAGCCGAATATATCTGGGCATCATAATCAGTTTGATAAAATTAGGGCTGAGTGCAGGCGAAGGAGAGTTCTACGATCAGCCCCCCAAAGAGAGATGTGCTAGGGTTTTTTAAAGGGGGTTCAGCCCGGGTATGACAAGTCACCTTCAGAATTTGTGAGGTTTCCCGGGCAACGAAAGTCAAACAGGAGGCCAGAAACCTGACCGTATCACGTTCTGGGATATGTGA
>WNWK01027336.1:0-26402 GCA_009830355.1 Cherax destructor
ATATCGGTTTGAATATAACGTAAGATGATAACTTTCGAAAATTGGGGTACCCTGTATCTTTTTAAAATTAGATCATTGGTTGTTTATTTGCCACTACTTTTTTGTGTCTGACTAAAAGGGGGGGCTGGAAAAACTGCAGAAAACAATGAACCCCCTTTTTTAGGTCCCCTAAATACTGCCAAAATTTTAAATATGCAGAAAAACTTGTTTCCCCAAATCGGGTCCTGTTATTGAAAAAAACCCCCTAATTGGGGTTAATATGCCAAGCAATCCCAAAAAAACCCCCCTGCACAGAACCCCCCCAAACTTTCCTTTTTTTGGGAACATCCCTCCAGATGGATCAAAAAAACTGGTGACCCTTTGAATCAGATAAGATCTATGCCCAAAAAAGGCAACAGCGGACAGAACCCCTCCAAACTTTCCTCAGCAGGGGGTGAACACCCCCCCAGTGGATCAAAAAAACTGGAACCGACCTCCGCTGAATCAAAACATGATCGGGGGGGCAAGAAAAGGCAACAGCGGCACTTCTCCGCTCCATGGAATTTTCCCCCCTTTTCCCCAAACTACCACCCCTCCTTTTCCCCCCAAACTACTTCATAAATCACAACCAAAGCCCCTTGCCCCCAAAAAACCCCCCTTTTAAGTTATATTGATAATTTGGGTCAAAAGCACACCCTTCAAAAATTTTTTACATTGATGGTTTTTTTCCCCCCAATCCACTGGTCAGCTGGTGGCTGCTTTTGTCATACAAGTGATGGCTTTTTTAAACCCCCAAACAGTCCACACGTATATTTCGTTAGCTCGCCCACCCCCAAATCTTTTGATTTTTTATAGAAATAAAGTTTTTTTTTTTAAAAGGATAAAAAAAAAATGGGTTGGTAGTTCCCGAGATATGAGGCGGAGAAGGGCACTGGATGCTCACCTGAAAACACGGATTTGCCGCTTGCTGAATCGTTGCCGATATACCTTTTCATTTTTTTTATTATTTTATATAATTTTTATGTTCTCATAATCACAATTTATAGTAGTTCTTGTGATTTTTTAGTCAATCTGGTTTGACACTAATATTAGGTACAAAATTGTACTCAAATAATAATAATAATAATGATAGGATACAAATAATAATAATAATAATGATAGTGAATAATAATAATAATAATAATAATAATAATAATATAATAATAATAATAATAATTTTGAATAAAAAAAATTAATAATAATAAAAAATTAAAATAATAATAATAACAATAAAAGTTCCCTTGAACATGCTCCTTATCTCATCTGTTTACACAAAAAAAAGGGGGTGACATTTCAAAGGGTGACCCTAGTCTTATTCTTCTTATCCCCCCAGTAATTACAGTGATGACTTTTGGGCGAGTTTAATTTTTTTCCCCTTTTTTTTTGAAACTTGTCTGTTTGTCTGTATCTGTCTGTCTGTGTGTCTTTCTGTCTTCTTTTTTCTGTCTTTCTGTCTGTCTGTGTGACTGTTTTTCCCTTCTGCCTGGGGCGCCTTTCTGTCTGCTTGTCTTAGAGAGAGCTCATGAACCAACTGGTATTATGCAGACCCACAAGCACAGTATAACACTTTGTCTTGATTTTTTTAGTTATCCTAGGCAATTTACATATGTATAATTGTATTTACGTATTTTTCCTGTGGATAGAGACAGATAGAGACAGAGACAGAAAGATACAGACAGGCAGACGAGATAGACAGCCAATCAGGTACCCAGCTGCCCAGCCAGCTGCGGGCCCAAAAGGTAACCCCAAAAAGCTGCTTGCCAGCCAGGTGGCCAGGCAAGCGGGCCCCCCCAGCTGGCCTGCCAGTCCAACATCACTTTCCACTTCAAAGGGGGGAAATGAATGAATCAGAAACCCCCTTGGTTTTTTCCGCAGTGTTTGCTCTAGCTGGCGCTCAATTTACCTGGTGCTCCCACAAGGTACTAAGTGGTCCCAGATTTTATTTAGGCACACACCAAGTGTTAAGCCCCTTCTATCTCCCCTAGGCACCCCAAACCAATCGTAAAAAATTTTGGGGGCGGGAAAAAAAAAAACGAAAAAAAATGTTTGGGGAGTAGCAGTACTAACGTATTATACTTTTTGGGCCTTTTTGGGGTTTAAAAAAATTGGAGCAGATCAAAAAGGGCCTCTCCCCCTTTAGACAGAACTGTTTGCCATACTCCTTGCACTCTTTAATTGTAACTGATTCTCTGTCATCCATAAATGCCCCAACTCATTAAGTATAAATTGTAGCATGCTTGTGTCAAAGCCAGACACAGGTTGGGAGGATTGGGGAAAAGTAGAGTCAGAGTGCACATGCTGTGGATTCCATCTCAGGTCTTCAGACCCCTGATGAACTGAAAAATTATAAATTTTATGCTTTAAAAAAAAGGGATAGATTACAATCTTGGCTTGTCAGTTAGCAGTGAATCAGGGGGTGGATAAACCCAAGATGAACCATGCTGAGATGAGATTTTTCCCTGCTGCTGTACTATGAAGATCCTGGAAGCACGGGAGGGGAATCCTACTACTTTTTCCCCCCGAATAAAATCCTAAATGGGGGGAGACTTTACACAGAAACAGCTTTTAAAAATACAGCTTGAAAAAAAAACAAATAATGGGGGAAAGAGGTCAATATTCCGAGAAGAAAAAAGGAAGTACAGGGGGCCCTGGGTTTTTTGTGTTTAATCCTTTCCCCGGGGGGGGGCCTAAAACTTTAAAAAACCCCAAAACTGAAGCCTTTTTTCCCCCTAAGAAATAAGGGAAAAATTTAATTAACCCCCTTTAGACACCCGGGGGTATTAAAAAAAAATTTTTTTTTGAGATTAAATATAGATTTAAAATACAAAAAGAATAACAAATAAATATAAAGCACTAATAACTTTATAAATGACTTTTTTCCACATTATTTTATTGGCGATTTGTTGGTGATGGAAGATGGAGAGGGAGAGGGAGGAAAATTTATTGTTGGGAGGCAGGACAAAATGCTTCAATTTGCCAATAAAATTTTACGGCTTATTTATCTACCCAAATTTTTTTAAAAGACATAATAAACAATATAAATAACATAAAAACGTGTATCACTCTAGAATGAATAAAATATGTGTCTCATTACGTGTGGTGGGGGGAAAACTTGTCCAGCTATGAAAACATCTTCCCCATTCTTTCCTCCTTCAGGCCGCATTAGTATAAGAGAAAACGGGTTTTAATTTCTAACGATTAGATCCCCCTTATTTTCAAATTTTAAAGGTGAACAGGAATCTTTTCCCCCTTTAAAAGGGTGGCTGGTAACAACAACAAAAACAAAAACAACAACTGGTTTGTTAAAACTTTTCCAAACTTCTACACTCTCATTCTCCCCCTTTATTCATTTAATCTTGTTTACCACCTCTCCTTACATTAAGACTGCCCCCCCCACCACTGCCTCTCACCACCACCCCCCTCATCACCACTGTCCCCCAAACCCTGCCTCTCACCACCACTGCCCCCTCATCACCACTGCCTCTCACCACCCTGCCCCCACCACCACTGCCTCTCACCACCACCCCCCTCATCACCACTGTCTCCCCCACCACTGCCTCTCACCACCCTGCCTCTAACACTGCCTAACCAACAAACAAGCACCACTGCCACTCTCACCACTGCCTCTCACCACCATTGCCTCTCATCACCACTGCCCCACCACTGTTCCATCCCATGCCTCCCACCACCCTGCCTCCCCCCCCCTGCCCCCCCATCCCCCCTATCACCACCCCCCACCCCCTGCCTCTCATCACCACTGCCTCTCACCACCTCCCACGTTTCTTTTTTAATTCTATGGTTTTCCCCTCACTTTTTTTCCCCGGGCTACCTGACTTTTTTGGGCCCTGGTGGCTTATTTAGCAGTCCACAATGGGCCAAAACAATGGATTGTTAAGAAATGTTTTGTATGAACTCACAGGATAATGTTGACTAACCAGAAACAATGCTCACTGCCTGAGAATGTGCGGGGAGGCGGGCTTGCGGTTTGTAGTGCGCTGGGCACTGGCAGGGTTCCGGACCAGCACGCGGAGGGAACACACAAAAAAAGGGCAATTTTTCCCGAAAAAAAACAAAATGAAATAAAAAACAAAATACACGAAAACCAGGGACAACTGTGTGGACCCAAAGTTCTGGGGTTTCCCCCCCAAAAAGGGGCCCCAACCACCGGTTTTGGGCAACTCTGATTCTATTTTCCCCCTAAGAAAAATGGAAATAAAATTAACCGTTTAGACAACCAAAAGTATTAAAATACAATATTTTTTTACATTAAATATACAATAAATTACACAGAAAACAACGGGGCATGAAGAATAAAACAGAATAACATGTCATTCCTTTTTTAAAAGTTGTTGATTTGGAAGGCGGAGAGGATGGGGAAAGTTGTTTTTTTGGAAGGGGGAAAACCCCCCATAAAGACTTCAGGACCAAGTCCTTTCCGGTTCTTCCTTCTTTTTTTTTTTAAGCCACTTAGGACCAGCTTGAGGTCCCCGGGCCCCCCTTGTCAAAAAAAAGTTCCGAGAGTTCTGTTTTTTGGGGAAGTTTGGAATTTGGGGACTGGGGCAGGCTGGCTCCCTGGTTGGCTGGCTGGCTGGCTGGCTGGTGGCGGCTGGATGGATGGATGGATGGCCAGCCTGGGGGCTGGCTGGCTCTTTTTGACCATCTGGCTGGTTGAATGGGTGGACAGCCGGGAGCTGGATGGATGGACAGCCAGCTGGCTGGGTGGATGGACAGGCGGTGGCTGGTGGATGGACAGATGGCTAGCTGGATGGATGGATAGCCGGCTGACTGGCTGAACAGCCGGCTGGGGGGATGGATGGCCGGCCCCGGGGCCCCCCAGCCGGTTTGGGTTTTGGGAAACTGGCTGGCTGAACAGCTGGCTGGCTGAACAGCTGGCTGGCTGGGTGGATGGACACCGGTGGGGGGATGGACAGCCGGCTGACTGGCTCAGCCCGGGTGGATGGATGGATGGAGCCGGCCGGCTGACCACACCGGCTGGCTAACTGACTGACTGGGCGGGGGCTGGCTGGCTGGTTGGTTTTGGTGGCTGGCTGGCTGACTGACTGAGTCTATCTCACAGGAACACATAAATAAATTTACATAGTTAAATTTCCAGGATACAGGGAGAATCTAATAATAATAATAATAATAATAATAATAATAATAATAATGATAAAATTTTGAAGCATGGTGACCATCTGGACAAAGTCTTATCACTAATCTAATTACAAAAAGGGGACATTGATGAAGGGGATCCTCTTTCTTATTATTATCGTAAACTAATTAGTGTTGACAGATGAGGTACAATGCCTGCCTGCCGCCTCCCCCCTCCTGTCTCCCCCCCTGCCAGCCAGCCAGCCAGGGTGCGGTTAGCCTAGGCTTTATTTGTTTTCCCCTTTTTCTCTTCTGTATCTGTTTGTCTCTGTCTGTCTGTCTGTTTGTCTATCTGTTTTCTATCTGTCTCAGAGATCCAAACACATTTCAAAACTCAGTAGTCACTGTTTCCCCTCTGGTCCTGACACATTATTTGCCAGTCTCGATTTTTTGGGATACCCCAGGTAATTTACACTATGTATAATTGTTTTTTATATGTACGTGTGTGACAGCAGACAGGCCAGTCAGCCAGCCAGCCAGGCAGCCAGGCAGCCAGCCAACCAACAACCAACCAACCAACCAACCAACCAACCAACCAACATTCAACCAGCCAGGCAGGCAGCCAACCAGCCAGGCAGCCAAACAACCAACCAGCCAGGCAGCCAAACAACCAACCAGCCAACCAACCACCAAAGCCAGCCAACCAACCAACCAACCAACCAACCAACCAGCCTAGCCAGCCCCAGCCAGCCAACCAGGCAGGTAGGCAGGCAGGAAAGCTAACCAACCAACCAACCAACCAGCCAGCCAGGCAGGCAGCCAAACAACCAACCAGCCAGCCAGCCAACCAAAGCCAACCAACCAACCAACCAGCCAGCCAGCCAGCTCCTTCAATTCTACCGTATTTCTGACATTCTTTTACCACAGGCTTGGCACTAGGAGCTTTCTTGGGGCCCATGGTGGCTTATTTAGCAGTTGCAACACTAAAAACACTGGAATAATGACAATATATATATGGTATGAATGCGTGGGTGGTGCGTGGGTAGTGGTCGCTTGCTTGTAAACAATAACACACTGAGTGCCTGGGCGCCCAGCTGGGCCACTGCCCCATGCGTACGGGTCCGGGACAGATAGCCAACTCGCCCAACTCCAGTGGCCCCTAATACCGAGCCAAAATATTGTAAAAAAACCTGTTGAACACCGATTTGGCCGAGTTCCGGCCGTCAGCACCGGGGTTCACTGTACAGTGGTACCCTGGTTTACGATATTTTTTTTTCCCAGAATGCTGTTCAAGTGCCATTACCAAACGAATTTATCCCCAAAAGGGAATAATGTAAAATAGACTAGTCCTTTTAGACCCCAAAAAATACATTACAAAAGCATTTATAAAAATAAACTTATATAAAGGGCGAGTTTGGGGACCATCAAAACCAGGGTACCACTGTACAGTGGACCCCAGAAATCGAACATTCCTCATTCCAGAATGCTGTTCAAGTGCTGTTACCAAACAAATTTATTCTCATAAGGAATAATGTAAATTAGATTAGTCCGTTTCAGACCCCCAAAAATACACCTATAAAAGCACTTACAATAATAAACTTACATAAAAGGGGGAGTTAGGAGTGTTCCATTTCCAAGGGTCCACTGTATAGTGGTCCTCGACTTTCGGGCATAATTCATTCCAGGAGCTAGACCTTAACTCAATTGTTCGAAAGTTGAAACCTTATTTCCCATAAGAAATAATGTATGTGTAAATACAATTACGTATGTAATTGTTTCCACCCAAAAATATTCACAAAAATTCATTTTTAAAGAATAAATACTATAGTTTTACATACAGAAAACAATGAGAAATAAATAAAAAGAACTAATTATAATGGACAAATGAACAGTTAAAAAGTTTTACCTTTATTGAAGACTCTTGTTGGCGTATGAGAGAGTCGGAGAGTTTGTTTGGAGGCAGGACAAGATAGTCCTTCAATATGACAATAATATCAACTCTACAGCTTATTTATCTAGGACAATTCATCTAATATGACATAATAAACAATATTAATAACATAGAAACATGATATAAACTCTAGAATGAATAAAACATGTCATTACGAATGTAAGGACTGGTGGTAGTGTGTTGTTGTTGTTGGGTATAAGGGCCACTGACCATAAGCCGTGGTGGTGGTGGCGGCAGCAGAAAGCCACCACCACTATCACACAAACAATGTGCATAATTTATAAATAAGAAATATTTACACTTTAATTTATAAATAAGAAATATTCACACTTATATAAATAAGAAATATTTACACACCTTGGAGGAGATGGTGGCAGAGGGCAGCGCTCTTGTCAGTGTCCCTATATTCCTCAAACAACATTGTAGGAGTTAAGTTTCGTGTCGTCATTTTCTATCGCTAATCGCTTAACTTACTTAAGTAAGTAAGTTTATTCAGGTATACACAAATCCAGTTACATAGATTATCATACATGCAGCATATGTGTAGAAAACCTAGGATAACCCAAGAAAGTCAGACAGAGTGACTTATTTCCATTGCTACACTGTTAATGCTACACTTTATCGCTGGCTGGTGCTATAGCCTTTATCGACTTGTGAAGCTTCTTTGGATCCATGGTGACTTATTTCACAGTGACAATCACTAAGCCAGCAATAAACACAATAAATTTATTGTGAAATGTTTGAATGAGCACGCTGGGTAATGTTTTCTCAATGGTAAACAACGCTAGATTGGCTCACAACGCCTGTGCAGCGAGGCGTGCAAGCGTGGGCAGGCAGACAGGTCTGGTACCCGGATCGATAGTCGAGGGAATGACCAGTTGGCGAGGGAAAATTTGACCAAAAAAAGCCATCGAAACTCGAAATCACCGATAGTCGGACTGACCATAAGTCGAGGGACCACTGTATGTACTTTCCCAAGGCTCCAGGAAAATGGACTGTAAATCACAGACACTGGAAATTAAAAAAAATTACATATGACAAAACAATATATAAGATTGGACACCACAGTGTAAACGGGAAAATAATGTAATTTAATTTAGCTTTATTTTTCAAAACATATGACATGCTCTCATGCACTGACATACTTAACATTCATCTCGTAAGAGTTGCCAGGAGGAAAATGAGCAAGGATGGTCGTGCCATCCAGACCCTCCCATAGGAAGTTGTGATGGGGGAAATTATTGATCAAGTTCCAACTCAACTTCTGTGTCAAGAAGCAGGTCATGCCAAAGAGCTGAAAATTAAAAAGAAAAGAAAAAATAAACATACAATATTAAGGTTTCAAAATTTGTAAACCACCAAAGATTAGCAAATAAAAATAACTGATAAAATTATCAATATTATAACCAATGGGAAAAGCTAAATCAGAAGGAATATTACAGTGCCAGGGAACAGAACATAATCATGTTTTGATTCAATGAAGGTGAAGATAGCTAAACTTCCTTGGGTCAAGAACCTTTCGCCAACATCAAAACACCATCGTTAAAAGGCAGTAATAATAATACATGTACAAAAAATAATAATAATAATAATAATAAAAATAATATTATTGTGTACACCTCTGTGCATTCATTGACAATTGTTTACTTAAACATAGAGTCCATAGATGCTGTGTACTTGAGGGGAGGTAAGAATAAGATCTACTGCTAAAGCTCCTGGGCCAAAGGAAGTTGTTTAATTGGGTTACAGTTGCTGCCTCTGATGTAATATAATACGTACAGTAAATACTTGTTCCGATTCTTTCCTATTAGAGGCCTGGGCAGTCGAGACGGTAGAGCGTCTGACTGTCAATTTTCACACCACGGTTTGAGCCCCTTGGCCAACCTTATGTAATGTTCTTTTGTAATATTTAAAACATCATCCATTAAATAAATATTAAAGTAAACTTTCACTGCGCAGCATATACACTGACAAACGCCAGTGTATATGAGTTCCACTGACTTCAAGTGTGTGGTGGGACAGAGGAGTTACCACTCCCAACCACCACCAATAATATTAAACTGTAGAATTATAAATATTGTGGACAACAGGTACATGAATGACCCCTACAGTAGGAGTCCTGCATTATTTGCAGAAGGATATAGGGGGAAGGGGGGAAGCATTCAAATGCTTTTGATGTAAATATTTAACAACACTTAGTTAACAGCATTAGTGATCCATGGTTCCCTCCTCACCACTCTCACAAAAAATCTCTCTTGCTTTGATGTAGAGAGTTATATCACATGTAGGTTCATTTCAGTGGCATCATAAAGGGGGGCAAGGGTGGGGGCACCCCGGGTGACACCATAGAGCCTCTAAAGAAGGTGACACTAATGCACAAAACAGTGCTGCACCAACATAAGAGAAGAAACCTTCGTTTCTACATAGCCTCTTATATGATTACAGAGTACAAATAGGCCTATATAGGGAAAATAATTGATTTTGATGATGTGATAGATGATTTTTCAGGATTGAAGGAAAGGAAATGCAAGATCAGATTCACTGAGAAGTTACCTGTACTCAAGGTGAAATCAGAACTAGTATTTCTCTGATATTGGAATGTTTTTCTTTATTTTTCAAGTTTTTTTTTTTTTGCATTGTTGAAGATGAATAAAAGTAAAATCTGTTGCCTGTACTCAAAGTGGTATTTGAGTTTGTTTCCTCAATATTACTACGATTATTTATATTATCATTAATAAAGTTGAGATGTATTCTCCTGTTCAGTTTATGGCCATTAAACGTTCTCCTTGTTAAACATTGGTCATGCAGTAGTGACGTAACTGGAGTTTACTCCGATGGACAGGGTGAGGTGCGTTCTTCACAGATTAAGGAATGCCCACAATGCACAGCATATTAGGGGCTTTTGGCATGTACACCTCATTTATACCTATGTATCATGTCTAAATAACAACATTGTATCATGTCTAAATAAACTATTATTATTATTATTATTATTATGTGCAAAGTTTTGTTGAACAATTTCACCCTGAGCAAGGTGAAATAAGCTATCTCTGCAACCAGTTCAGTGACAGAGCCATGTTGCACTTCAGGAAAATGTTAAAGAGGCGCCAGAAACAGAGCACTCTTGACAGTTATTTTTCGAGTCATAGCTCCAGTGACTCTCAAGCTGGTCCTAGTGGCATTAAAAGAAAAAGAAGGGACGTAACCCCTGATAAGGACTTGTTACCTGAAGTCCTTATGGAGGGGGATTCCCCTTCCAAACACTAACCCCTCCCCCTTTCCTCCTCCCTATCTTTCAGATGCCAGCAACTCTCTTCAATAAAGGTAAGTACATACAGCGGACCCCCGGTTTATGATAGTCTCCAAACTCGCCCTTTTATGTAAGTTTATTTTTGTAAGTGCTTTCGTAAGTGTAATTTTGGGGGTCTGAAAGGACTAATCTAATTTACATTATTCCTTATGGGAATAAATTCGTTCAGTAATGGCACTTGAACAGCATTCTTCAACGAAAAAATGACGTAATCCGGTCCAAGTCGGACCGGAACATCGTAGTAAGCTACTCCCTTCTATGTGCGGGTTGTGTGTGTATTGAAATGTTATTTATTATTATGTTATTTATTATTTATGTATTTATTATTATTTTGTGTTAATAATGTTAGTTTGTGTATGTAAAAGTATAGTTAATCTTTATAAAATTAATTTCTGTGAATATTTTTGGGTGTCGGAAATGGATTAATTGTATTTACATTATTTCTAATGGGAAATAAGGTTTCGAGTTTCGAGTAATTCGAGTTAAGGTCTAGCTCCTGGAACGGATTATGACCGATAGTCGAGGGACCACTGTATATATACAGTGGACCCCCCGACTATTGGCTGGTCTGAGTATCGGCTGACTCGAGTTTCGATCGCTTTTTTCGGCCCAATTTTTGGCTGACTATTTGCCTGCGTACCAGACCTGTCCTCCTGCCCGTGCTTGCACGCTTACCCCGTGATTGTGACTGTGAAATAAGCCACCATGGGCCCAAAGAAACTTCATAGTGGCAGCTCTTTGGTAAAGAAAGTAACAAACATGATAGAATTGAAGAAAGAAATTGTAGCAAAGTACAGTGGACCCCTGGAAATCGTACTGCTCCCAACTCGAACAATTATGTAAGTGTATTTTTGTAAGTGCTTTTGTAAGTGTATTTTTGGGGTCTGAAACTGACTAATCTAATTTACATTTGTCCTTATGGGAACAAATTCGTTCGGTATCGGCAATAGAACAGGATTCTGGAAAGAATTATGGCCGATTTCCGGGGGTCCACTGTACCAAAGTGGAGGAGGAAGAAAGAAAGAAGAATGTGTCTTCTTCAGTGATTCACTGATTCTACAATATGTACGATACTAAAGCAGCATAAGTCGATAAAGGCTATAGCACCAGCCAGCGATAAAGTGTAGCATTAACAGTGTAGCAAGTAAGTTAAGCGATTAAGCGATAGAAAAATGACGACACAAAACTTAACTCCATTGTTGTTTGAGGTAGTAATATAGGGCACTGAGACCAAGCCGCCTTCTGCCACTATCTCTTGCAAGGCAAGTGTAAATATTTCTTATTTATAAAGTGTAAATATTTCTTATTTATAAAGTGTAAATATTTCTTATTTATAAATTAAAGTGCAAATATTTCGTATTTATAAATTACGTACATTGTTTCAGTATGAATTAGTAGTAGTAACCTGCTGCCTCCACCACCAGCAGTATATGTACGGCTTATGGTCAGTGGCCCTTATAAACCCAACAACAATAACACTACTGCCAGTTCCCTCATACATAATGACATATTTTATTCATTCTAGTTTATATATCATGTTTCTATGTTATTGTTATGGGGCTATAGGACCCAACATGTATTGATGTAATTATGTAATTAAGTAACATGAATACCTAATTAAATTGAATTGATCACAATTTTTCTTAATGAGGTTTTGAGGTCAGGCCACCCTTAAGACTTAAAAAGAAGCTGAATTAACCTGATTTTCTCAATATAATAGGTTATATATACACACATTTAACCCTTTCAGGGTCGGTGCCATACTAGTACGTTTTACAAGCAGGAGTTGGTGCCGTACTAGTACGCGTAAATTCTAGCGGCTTCAAATCGAGAGGGAGAAAGCTGGTAAGCCTGCATATGATAGAATTGATCTATGTGGTAAGTGTGCCCAGTAGGAAACAAATCTACGCACCCGCATTGCATTGTGGGAGTGGTAATTCAGTGCACCTTTGTCACCAAGACATGCGGTAAGTAATACCTCACTCCCGCAGTGTGAGTGGTAGGGAAGGCAGTGGGGGGAGTGGGGAAGACAGTGGGGTGAGTGGGGAATACAGTGGGGGAATGGGGAAGACAGTGGGGTGGGTGGGGAAGACAGTGGGGGTGGGGAAGACAGTGAGGTGGGTGGGGAAGACAGTGGGGAAGGCAGTGGGGAAGACAGTGGGGGTGGGAAAGACAGTGGGGGTGGGGAAGACAATGGGGGAAAGGCTGGCTGACAGGCAGGCAGGCAGGCAGGCAGGCTGGCTGGCTGACCAGCTGGCTGGCTAGCTAGCTGGCTCTGTCACACAGGTACACATAAATACATAGTGTAAATAACCTAGGATAAATACATAGTGTAAATTACAGAGGATAAGATAAATACATAGTGTAAATTACCTAGGATAGCCCCAAAAAAATCCAGACTGGCAAATAATATATCAGGACTCAGATGTGGCAGTGTTGGTTCAATAGTGACTGTCTCTGAGACAGACAGACAGACAGACAGACAGACAGGCAGATAAAACAGTGTAAACAAATAAAGGGAAGGCTGTGTATCCTCATTTGTCAAATGTCATCACTCTTGATAAGACGAGGCTAACCCCTGGCTGGCTGGCAGGGAGGCAGGCAGGGAGAGTGGGAGGGAGGCAAGGATAGTGGCAGGGAGGGAGGCAGGAGTTGAAGCAGGCAGGCGAAGGCAGTGTTCCTCATTTGTCAAATATCATCACTCTTGATAAGATGAGGCTAACCCCTGGCTGGCTGGCAGGGAGGCAGGCAGGGTGGGTGGGAGGGAAGCAGGGATAGTGGCAGGGAGGGAGGGAGGCAGGGGTTGAGGCAGGCAGGGGAAGGCAGTGTTCCTCATTTGTCAAATGTCATCACTTGATAAGATGAGGCTAACAACTGGCTGGCTGGCAGAGAGGCAGGCAGGGAGGGTGGGAGGGAGGCAGGGAGAGTGGCAGGGAGGGAGAGAGGCAGGGGTTGAGGCAGGCAGGCGAAGGCATCAAATGTCAACAGTAATTAGTTTAGGGATAATAAACAAGATAAGAGGACCCTCACCCCTCTTCAAATGTCACTTTTGTAATTAGAATACTGATAAGACTGACATTTACACCTTCCTTCAATAATAATTATAATAATACAGTGGACTCCCGAGTTTCGTAAACCCCGGAAATCGTACATTTATGTAAGTATAATATTGTAAGTGCTTGTGGAAAAGTATTTTTGGGGGTCTGAAATAGACTAACCTACGTGACATTTTTTCTTAAGGGGGTAAATTCGTTTGGTAATGGCACTTGAGCAGACTTCAGGAGTGAATAATAATAATAATTATTATTATTATTATTATAATATTCTCACGTGTATCCTAGGTAATTTACTAGCTGACCAGCCAGCTGGTCAGCTAGCCAGCCAGCCAGCCAACTGGTCAGCAAGCCAGGTAGCTAGCTGGTCAGCCAGCAAGCCAGCCAGTCGACTGGCCATTCATCCAGCCAGCTGTTCAGCCAGCCAGCCAGCCAGGCAGCTGGTCAGCTAGCCAGCCAGCCAGCTAGCCAGCCGGCTGATCAGCAAGCCAGCTGGTCAGCCAGCCAGCTGGTCAGCCAGCCACAGCCAGCCAGCCAGCTGGTCAGCCAGTCAGCCAGCAGTTATTGTGCAGTATACAAGGAGTGTATATATACAAAATATGGTTTATATTGGTCTCACAGGACATAAAAGTTACTTGAAAAAAAAAAATTAAAAAATAAAAGAAAAAAATAGAAAAAAAAAAAAAACTATTACCGGCCAACCAGAAGTCACTGATGTTGCTGTCAGCGGTTCAATTTTGGTCAACTTGAAGCCTCCATATCTCCGTAAGTATTGATCGCAAAATTTTTTTTGTTTAGCCATTTAGATTTAGAAAACAAAACTCTATCATTTCATAAGATACAGTAGGCCCTCATTTAGCACGGTAATTACGTTCCTGAAAACGTCGTGTTAGCTAAAATCGTGTTAGATAATTAAAAGAACTTATAGGAAAAATAGGGTTACGTTCCTGAGAGGTTCCTCGTAGGTTTCTTGTTTTTTTCACTATTTTATTTTTTTACATAACTTATGTGGCCTGTGAGACCAAAGTAAGGTGCAATGTATATACAGTGGACCCCCGAGTAACGAACACCCCGGAAATCGTACAAGTATGTAACTATAATATTGTAAGTGCTTTTGTAAGTGTATTTTTGGGGGTCTGAAATGGACTAACCTACTTGACATTATTTCTTAAGTGAGTAAATTCATTCAGTAATGGCACTTGAGCAGGCTTCTGGAATGAATTTTGTTCGTTACTCGGGGGTCCACTGTATATACACTCGTTGTATGAAACACAATAATCGCACAAACATTAGTATCATTATATTGCTTACAAAACTTGTTTACACCAACCAACAATAAAAAATTTTTTTTATTAATATTGTTCTATAATATACAGTAGACCCTCAAAAATAGGCTCCCTTGAATATAGGTGAATTTGAAAATAGGCCACATTTTTCAGCAAAATATTGGTGGGTAATAGTCCGTTGGCTTAAAAATAGGTGGTCGTCTGAAACGCGTCCGCGTGGTCTCCCAGCCGCCTGGGCACATAAACACCACATAAGGCGTCAGTGTGCCATTGTTTACCAGCGAGTGACCGCCACCCACGCATTCATACCATACATTTTGCCATTATTCCATTGTTTTTAGTGCTTGCAACTGCTAAATAAGCCTCCATGGGCCCAAAGAAAGCTCCTAGTGCCAGCCCTGTGGTAAAGAGTGTAGCAGGGATGCAGGGAGTGTAGCAGGGATGCAGGGAGTGTAGCAAGGATGCAGGGAGTGTAGCAGGGATGCAGGGAGTGTAGCAAGGATGCAGGGAGTGTAGCAGGGATGCAGGGAGTGTAGCAGGAAGGCAAGGACTTGGTACCTGAAGTGTTAATGGAAGGGGATTCCCCTTCCAAACACTAGCAATACCTCCTTCCTTTCCCCTCCTTCCTTCTTCCACACATCAACAACTCTTCAATAAAGGTAAGTGTCAATTTATTACTGTTTAATACCATATATCTCATTGTTTTCTGTGTAGATAAATGTACATTTCATGTAAAACAAAAATATTTTTTAAATACTTTTGGGTGTCTGGAACGGATTAATTTGATTTACAGTAGGCCCTCATTTAGCACGGTAGTTACGTTCCTGAAAACGTCGTGTTAGCTAAAATAGTGTTAGATAATTAAAAGAACTTAGGGAAAAATAGGGTTATGTTCCTGAGAGTCCCCAAAAAGCCAAACAAGTTTTTTTTAGACCAACAGATCTTACAAATATAAAAGAGAATATGTAATTGTAGTTCATTATTGTGATGTATTATGTTGTTTTTACTGCTTAAGACTACAAATGTAACAGAAATAATAGTATTTACCTTAAATTGTGGGTGCTGATGTTTGTGGATGATTGTGAAGAGAGTGGAGAGTTATGCTGTGGCCCTACTGGGCTGAGGTGGATAGTAGATTCTGGAACTGAAGTCGATGGTTGTACTGAGTGTCTCTAACTTTAATAAAGTCATTCAGTAAGTCAGTCAAGTCATTCAGTAAGTCAGTCCATTCAGTAAGTCAGTTAGGTCAGTCCATTCAGTAAGTCAGTTAAGTCATTCAGTATCATTCAATAAGTCAGTCAGTCAAGTCATTCAGTAAGTCAGTCAAGTCATTCAGTAAGTCAGTCAAGACATTCAGTAAGTCAGTCAGTCAAGTCATTCAGTAAATCAGTTAAGTCATTCAGTATCATTCAGTAAGTCAGTCAGTCAAGTCATTCAGTAAGTCAGTCAAGTCATTCATTAAGTCAGTCAAGTCATTTAGGTCATTCAGTAAGTCAGTCAAGACATTCAGTAAGTCAGTCAAGACATTCAGTAAGTCAGTCAGTCAAGTCATTCAGTAAGTCAGTCAGTCAAGTCATTCAGTAAGACAGTCAAGTCATTCAGTAAGTCAGTCCAGTCAGTCAGTAAGTTAGTCACACAAACTTATGTTTACATCTTTTTATGTGTACAAAGTAACACTTCATTACAGCCACAGGTTATGTCTTGTCTAATATCTTTTTCTTCGTTAATTCTAAGACTTAATAAATGCTTAAACATTTTCTTGCCACTTTGAGCAACACTGGTATGCCTACTGGGTGACATGATTGCTTGGCAGATACAAGATATAGTAATTTAAAGATCAAAACACAATTCACTTTCTTATTCTTGACAAACAGCTGGCTTGACGCGTATGGAATACGAATGCTGGGATGGTGGGGTGTTGTTGGGGGAGGGGTAGCCTGGGAAGGCGTGTGGTCTCCCCAGCTGTTCCACAACATTAGCAGTGGCCGCTTGAGGGAATGGTTATTTGTTTTTTTCTTCCTGCAAACTGTAAGTAAGTTTATTCAGGTATACACAGATACAGTTACAAAGATTATCATACATAGCAGCATATGTGTAGAGAACCTAGGATAACCCAAACTTTGGGTTATCCTAGGTTCTCTAGGATAACACTTTGGGTTATCCTAGGTTTTCTACACATATGCTGCTATGTATGATAATCAATGTAACTATCTCTGTATACCTGAATAAACTTACAGTTTATGGGAAGGAAAAACAAATTCCCTTTTCCTCAAAGCATGAGGATTCTTACAGCGGTAAATAACCATGGGCTTACACTTGAAATCACCTGATGCATTACCGAAAAGGAGCAAGGTGAAGCGATTCTTTGCTGTCTTGAAGCCTGGTGCACTTTTCTCTTGCTGACTGATATAAGTTCATGTTGGCATTTTCTTCCAGAAAACACTTGTCTCGTCAGCATTAAACACTTGTTGTGGCTCATAGCCACCCTTAGTAGGACCCCCACTGACTCAATGGTTTAACCTACTGCAGGCGACCGCGGGCTCAAAATTTTTTCCCCTCCAGCAAATCGCGTAATATAAGGTTTACGTCGTGTTAGATAAAAATGTGCCCCAATTCTTCAATCGCGTAATACCCAAAACGCGCAACATAAAGTCGTGCTAAATGAGGGTCTACTGAAAATAAAAAAATTTCCCCGAATATTTTTCAACCCTATGAACACGTTTCCGAGAAGGCCTGTCAACCCCCAAAGTGTTAAATAAGTAGTTTATAAAGTTGCATGTCTCATTATAAGTAAATAAGATGTATTGTGGGTACATGTGTAGAGTGTGCAAGACGACAGTCTTTTGTTTTGTGTGTTTTGAAGAGGAAGAAGTCCTCCCTCTTTCTCTCTCTTCCCAAGATGGCTACAAGGTAGTATGGTGGTGGAGACTGGGCTTTGTTGATATGTTTCTGGGCAGAATGGTGTGCCAGAAGGGGGATATGTGTTAAATTGAAGCAGCCAGCATAACCTATGAGTTATAGTGTGTCAAGACACTGAGGGTTGAAGAAATGCTGAGGAAAAGAGTGTTAATTGTGGCAAGTGGATCTTGTTTCTGCTATGGGTCACATGTTGTGTATATGATTGGTGTAATATACCTGTAAATACAACTTAATATAAATTATTTTTGTAATGGTGGTTTAAATAACCAATGGAGAGAGCTGGTTAAGTTTTTTTTCAGTTGCAGCAGAGAATCATGAATGTAAGTATCCCCCCTAGACTATAAGACCTTTAATACCCTATGCTAGAACATGTTGTGAGAACCTTGATGATAAAGTAAGGGAAAATAACATAATAAACAATATAAATAACTGTTATGTCATATTACATGAATTGTGATAGATAAATAAGCTGTAGAGTTTATATTAGTGTCATATTGAAGGGCTATCTTGTCCTGCCTCCAAACAAATTCTGCCTCTCTCATATGCCAACAAGAGTCTTCAGTAAAGGTAAAACTGATTAAAATGTTCATTTATCTATTAAAATTAGTGCTTTATATTTATTTCTCAAATTATTTTAAAAAAAATAATTTTTCGTGAATATTTTTGGGTGGAAACGTATTAATTGTACAGTTGTCCCTCGGTTTTCGCCGAAAATTCGTTCCAGAATGCTGCTCAAGTGCCATTACCGAACGAATTTAATTCCTTAAGAAATAATGTCACGTAGGTTAGTCTATTTCAAACCCCCAAAAATACACTTGCAACAGCACTTACGAAAATACACTTACTTAAATGTTCGAGTTTGGAGATGCACAAAAACCGAGGGACCACTGTACAGTGGTACCTCGAGTTACGATATTTTTTCGTTCGAGAATGCTGTTCAAGTGCCATTACCAAACGAATTTATCCCCATAAGAAATAATGTAAAATAGACTAGTCCTTTTACACCCCCAAAAATATACTTACAAAAGCATTTAAAAAAATAAACTTACATAAAAGGGCGATTTTGGGGACCATCGTAACTCGAGGTACCACTGTATTTACATTATCTCTTATGGGAAATATTAGTTCGACTTTCGGCAAGTTCGAGTTAAGGCCTAGCTCCTGGAACGGATTACGGCCGATACTCGGAGGTCCACTGTATATTAGATCCACCAGCTGACATGTATTGGACGCGTGATGTGATTTGCTTACTCTTGAACTTTGGCAAAAATCAAACATTTCCACTACTTTGAGCTCAATTTCAAGCTATTTTGAGTACTAAAAACCAATCAGAATCATCTCTATTTCTGTAATATATCTTCAATTCTATCAAACGAGACCGAGAAACCGCGAATGCAACCATAAAAACCATACAAAAATACACTGCAAATTGGCTGATTTAATCCAAAAACACAGTCACAGTTTTTTTCTCATTATGCATTGCATGCTACAGGATTTGTTTTATTTTTTTTTTTTTTTTTTTTTTTAACACATCGGCCGATTCCCACCAAGGCAGGGTGGCCCGAAAAAGAAAAACTTTCATCATCATTCACTCCATCACTGTCTTGCCAGAAGGGTGCTTTACACTACAGTTATAAAACTGCAACATTAACACCCCTCCTTCAGAGTGCCGGCACTGTACTTCCCATCTCCAGAACTCAAGTCCTGCCTGCCGGTTTCCCTGAATCCCTTCATAAATGTTACTTTGCTCACACTCCAACAGCACATCAAGTATTAAAAACCATATGCCTCCATTCACTCCTATCAAATACGCTCACACATGCTTGCTGGAAGTCCAAGCCCCTCGCACACAAAACTTCCTTTACCCCCTCCCTCCAACCTTTCCTAGGCCGACCCCTACCCCGCCTTCCCTCCACTACAGATTTATACACTCTCGAAGTCACTCTGTCTCGTTCCATTCTCTCTACATGTCCAAACCACCTCAACAACCCCTCCTCAGCTCTCTGGACAATCGTTTTGGTGATCCCGCACCTCCTCCTAATTTCCAAACTCCGAATTCTCTGCATTATATTCACAGGCGATAATCTTGAGGATAATAATTTGCCACTTAAGTGCCTCCTGATAATGGACAATGCTCCTGGTCATTCTCGAGACTTAGCAGAGGAAATTGTGCAGGACTGTAAGTTCATCAAAGTGAAGTTCTTGCCCCCTAATACCACTCCTCTCCTCCAGCCCATGGACCAGCAGGTCATTTGCAACTTTAAAAAACTCTACACCAAAGCAATGTTTCAAAAGTGCTTTCATATGACCACAGACATGGTGCACAATTACTACATAGACCCATTCTCTCACATCTAGGCCCAAATTCACCACTCACAGCTTATTTGAGTGAGCTGAGCTCATGATGTAGTACCCTGGCTTGCTTCAAAGCCATAGAACTATGGGATGGACCCTCAAAGGGTTAGAATCCATGGCAAGTCAGTTGTAAAATTCCAGGCCAGTGTAAACCACTGGGCAAGCTTATGCACTGGCATGGAGTTTTAGGACTCATTTGCCATGGGTTCTAACCTCACCCATTCCGTGGTTTGTTTATAGAGTACAGTCAACCCCCGGTGATAGACGGCGTCGGAGCCATCCAAATAGGTGTTAGACAGGTTTTTTAATGAGAATTTTGGCTCGGTAATAGACAAGCCGCTCGGAGTCGGCGATTTGTCCTGGACGCGTACGCATGGCCCGTGGCCCAGCTGGGCGCCCAGGCACTCAGTGTGCTATTGTTTACAAGCGAGCGACCACCACCCACGCACCACCCACGCATTCATACCAGTATACAGTGGTCTTTCGGCTTTTGTGCATCTCCAAACTCAAACATTTATGTAAATGTATTTTCGTAAGTGTTCATGGAAGTGTATTTTTGGGGGCCTAAAATAGACTAACCTACGTCACATTATTTCTTAAGGAAGTAAATTCGTTCGGTAATGGCACTTGAGCAGCATTCTGGAACGAATTTTTGGCGAAAACCGAGGGACCATTGTATTGTCATTATTCCACTGTTTTTAGTGCTTGCAACTGCTAAATAAGCCACCATGGGCCCCAAGAAAGCTCCTAGTGCCAGCCCTGTGGTAAAGAAAGTGAGAAATACGGTAGAACTGAAGAAGGAGATCATTGCAAAATATGAAAGTGGAGTGTGATTCACTGAGCTGGCCAGGCTTTATGGCAAATCCCATTCAACCATCTGTTCCATTATGGCCAAGAGAAAGGAAATCAAGGACGCTGTTGTTGCAAAAGGTGCAAGTATGGTCACAAAACAGAGATCTCAAGTGCTGGAACAAGTGGAAACTTTGTTGTTGTTGTGGATCAACGAGAAACAGTTAGCAGGAGATAGTGTTTCGCAGGCGATAATATGTGAAAAAGCAAGGCAGTTACATGATGATCTTGTTAAGAAAATGCCTGCAACGAGTGCTGAAGTGAATGAATTTAAAGCCAGCAAAGGCTGGTTTGACAGATTTAAGAAGCATAGTGGCATACATAGTGTTGTGAGGCATGGTGAGGCAGCCAGTTCTGACAAAAGTGCGGCTGAAAATTACGTGAATGAATTCATGGGATACATAGAGGCTGAACAATTCCAACCCCAACAAGTGTTAAATTGTGACGAAACAGGCCTGTTTTGGAAGAAAATGCCCAACAGGACCTTCATTACACAGGAGGAAAAGACACTCCCAGGACATAAGCCTATGAAAGACAGGCTAACTTTGATGCTTTGTGCTAATGCCAGTGGTGATTGTAAAGTGAAGCCTTTACTGGTGTATCATTCTGAAAATCCCCGTGTGTTTGGCAGATGCGGTATCACCAAGTCTAATTTGTGTGTGATGTGGAAGTCTAACAAAAAGGCATGGGTCACAAAGGACATTTTCTTAGATTGGTTCAAAAATGTGTTTGGCCCCAGTGTGAAGAAATATCTTGAGGATAATAATTTGCCACTTAAGTGCCTCCTGATAATGGACAATGCTCCTGGTCATTCTCGAGACTTAGCAGAGGAAATTGTGCAGGACTGTAAGTTCATCAAAGTGAAGTTCTTGCCCCCTAATACCACTCCTCTCCTCCAGCCCATGGACCAGCAGGTCATTTGCAACTTTAAAAAACTCTACACCAAAGCAATGTTTCAAAAGTGCTTTGATATGACCACAGACATGGATATGACCCTAAAAGAGTTTTGGAAAGATCATTTCCATATCCTGCATTGTGTAAAGCTTACAGGTAAGGCTTGGGAGGGAGTGACTACCAGGACTTTGAACTCTGCCTGGAGAAAATTGTGGCCAGACTGTGTCCTAGATTTTGAAGGTTTTGGGGCTGAGCCTCAGAAATCTGAGCCTGAGCCTGTTGTGGAAGAAATTGTGGAACTGGGCAAGTCCATGGGGTTGGATGTTTGTACCGAGGATGTGGAACAGTTGGTGGAGGAGGACAATGAAGAGCTAACCACTGAAGAGCTTCAACAGCAACAGCAACAACAGACCACAGTTCAGGAAAATGGTTCAGAGGAGGAGGAGGAACAGAGATGGAAGAAGGTGCCTTCTTCAAGGATTAGTGAGATCTGTGCCAAATAGGCTGATGTGCAAGGCTTTATGAATCATTATCACCCTAACCAAGCTGTTACAGACCGTGTTGGCCACATGTACAATGACAATGTGGTGTCCCATTTCAGGAATGTTTTAAAGAAACGCCAGACACAGACCCCCCTGGACAGATTTTTTGTGAGAGAAAGTTCCAGTGACTCTCAACCTGGTCCTAGTGGCATTAAAAGAAAAAGGCCAGTAACCCCAGAAAAGAACTTGCCACCTGCAGTGTTAATGAAAGGGGATTCCCCTTCCAAACACTAGCATACTACTCCATCCTCTCCCCTCCTCCCATCTTGCACACATCAACAACTCTTCAATAAATGTAAGTGACATGTTATTGTACTATTATTGCTTTGTTTGTCATAAAATTGTGTGTAATTTAATGTCAAAAAGTTCTAAAAAATATTTTATTTTAATACTTTTGGATGTCTGGAACGGATTAATTTTATTTCCATTATTTCTTATGGGGAAATTAGAATCGGAAATCGACCAAACCGGTGATCGACGGGCCCTCTGGAACGGATTACCGGCGATAACCGGGGGTTGACTGTACTGTAGGCAGTGAGGGATTGAATCTCTGAACTTGAAAATCTCTGTTATGTATAACCATTCATAAAGATAATGTGTAGAGATCATTGTGGATAAAACTCCCTAAGAACTTTATTTATTTTATTTATAATATTGTTACTAATTAAACACTGTACACTATAATGTCTAACAAACAGCTTAAGAGTTTCTGACCTTGCATATCTGAGGGAACTGGGAAGAGTAGCCAAAAGTATCAGGCAGCCAGAACTCTTTACAGTAGATGCCAAATTCTTTTTGGAAGAACAGTTGTCCATAGAGGAACTGACGCATAAACGATTCTCCGCTGAAAGTGAAAACAAATCTATTGCAATGCAAAATAAAAATATGAAAGAGTAACAAATCAGAGAATACAATTTTTCACACTTGCTTTATAGCTCTTAATATGCCTCACTCTACAGAATCATGGATTAAGGCTCCTACAGAATAAGAAAACAAAATTCCTATCGATATACAGTGGAACCCCGGTTAACGAACACCCCGGAAATCGTGCAATTATGTAAGTATAATATTTTAAGTGCTTGTGGAAGTGTATTTTTGGGGGTCTGAAATAGACTAACCTAAATGACATTTTTTCTTAAGGAAGTAAATTCGTTCAGTAATGGCACTTGAGCAGGCTTCTGCAATGAATTTTTTTCGTTAACCGGGGTTCCACTGTATTTTTCAAAACTACAATACTGAAGGACTTGCACATTCTTACAGCTAAAATTTTAATTAGCAAATGTATGAATCGTACATGCAAGGAAACTGATGTATAGTTGACCACACGGTAGAGCAGGCGAATTAGTTTCAATCGAGACGAGGTAACTCATTGACATAGTAAACACTACAGACTTAGGAATGAAAAGGCATGTCCACAACATTGCAACAAAAAGGCAAATGAGTATGCAAGGGAAATTATTTTATTTTTGATCATCCCATCTGATGAATATAAAAACCGATAATCGTAGTCGGATGATAGTGAGATATTCGTGTTAATTACCTTTGATATCTCTCTCTCTCTCTCTCTTTCTCACTCTACAAATTTGATATTTACTCATTGTCCTTGAGAAATCGAATTAGAATTCTACTATACCTGGAGTTTACATGGAGAGAGTCCCAAGGGTCAATGCCCCCGCAGCCCGGTCTGTGACCAGGCCTCATTGTGGATCAGGGCCTGATCAACCAGGCTGTTACTGCTGGCCGCACACAGTCCAACGTACGAACCACAGCCTGGCTGGTCAGGTACCGACTTTAGGTGCTTGTCCAGTGCCTGCTTGAAGATAGCCAGGGGTCTATTGGTAATTCCACTTATGTATGCTGGGAGGCAGTTGAACAGTCTTGGGCCCCTGACACTTATTGTGTTGTCTCTCAACGTGCTAGTGGCACCCCTGCTTTTCATTGGGGGGATGTTGCATCGTCTGCCTAGTCTTTTGCTTTCGTAGGGAGTAACTCTCGTGTGCAAGTTTGGTACTAATCCATCTAGGATTTTCCAAGTGTATATAATAATGTATCTCTCCCGCCTGCATTCTAGGGAGTACAGGTTTAGGAACTTCAAGCATTCCCAGTAACTGAGGTGGTTTATCGCAGTTATGTGTGCCGTGAAGGTTCTCTGTACATTTTCTATATTCCAAACAACAGAATGGCAATAGAATTTTCTAGCTAAGCCATAGATAAACTGGAGTGCTGTTATCACTGGCTCATAAGAATGTCAAGCAAGGGTAATGTTCTGTTTGTCTCTAGAAAATTCAATACAGTTAACCCCCGCCTAAAGAGCAAAATTCATTCCAGAAGCCTGCTCAAGTGCCATTACCGAACGAATTTACTTACTTAAGAAATAATGTCATGTAGGTTAGTCTATTTCAGACCCCCAAAAATACACTTCCACAAGCACTTACAATATATTATACTTACATAATTGTACGATTTCCGGGGTGCTCATTAGGCGGGGGTCCACTGTATTAGAATAATTTGAATTTAGATACTGCAAGAATAATGGTACAGTGGTCCCTCGGTTTTCGCCGAAAATTTGTTCCAGAATGCTGCTCAAGTGCCATTACAACGAATTTACTTCCTTAAGAAATAATTTCACGTAGGTTAGTCTATTTCAAACCCCCAAAATACACTTGCAACAGCACTTACGAAAATATACTTACATAAATGTTCGAGTTTGGAGATGCAAGAAACCGAGGGACCACTGTACAGTGGACCCCGAGTTTCAGTAAGGTTCTTATTTCGTAAAAATCGTGTTTCGTAAGCTTTTTCGATTTCGAGAATCGTAAACTGGCTCGTGTTTCGTAACGTATTAGACCTGTCCGCCTGCTCCACGCCTGCGCAGGACGCAGGATGCCCGCCACTGAGCGTTGTTTATCATTGAGAGAACATTACCCAGCGCGCTCTTTCAAACATTACAATACATTTGGTGTCTTTTTTGGTGGTTTAGTGATTGTCACTGTGAAATAAGTCACCATGGGTCCAAAGAAGCTTCCTAGTGGCACCCTGTGGTAGCATTCATGCAGTGAGTGTAGCATTCATCCAGTGAGTGTAGCAGGCATGCAGGGAGTTTAGCAGGCATGCAGGGAGTGTAGCATTCATGCAGGAGTTTAGCATTCATGCAGGGAGTTTAGCAGGCATGCAGGGAGTTTAGCAGGCATGAAGGGAGTTTAGCAGGCATGCAGGGAGTGTAGCATTGATGCAGGGAGTTTAGCATTGATGCAGGGAGTTTAGCATTGATGCAGGGAGTTTAGCATTCATTCAGAGAGTTTAGCATTCATGCAGGAGTGTACCAGGCATGCAGGGAGTGTAGCATTCATGCAGGGGTGTAGCATTCATGCAGAGAGTGTAGCATTCATGCAGGGAGTGTAGCATTCATGCAGGGAGTGTAGCATTCATGCAGGGAGTGTAGCATTCATGCAGGGAGTGTAGCAGGCATACAGGGATTGTAGCATTCATGCAGGGAGTGTAGCAGGCATGCAGGGAGTGTAGCATTGATGCAGGGATTTTAGCATTTATGCAGGGATTTTAGCATTCATGCAGGGAGTTTAGCATTCATGCAGGGAGTTTAGCATTCATGCAGGGAGTTTAGCAGGCATGCAGAGAGTGCAGCATTCATGCAGGGAGTGTAGCAGGCATGCAGGGAGTGTAGCATTCATGCAGGGAGTTTAGCATTCATGCAGGGAGTTTAGCATTGATGCAGGGAGTTTAGCATTCATGGAGGGAGTTTAGCATTCATGCAGGGAGATTAGCAGGCATGCAGGGAGTTTAGCATTCATGCAGGGAGATTAGCAGGCATGCAGGGAGTTTAGCATTCATGCAGGGAGTTTAGCAGGCATGCAGAGAGTGCAGCATTCATGCAGGGAGTGTAGCAGGCATGCAGGAAGTGTAGCATTCATGCAGGGAGTGTAGCATTCATGCAGGGAGTTTAGCAGGCATGAAGGGAGTTTAGCAGGCATGCAGGGAGTGTAGCATTGATGCAGGGAGTTTTGCATTGATGCAGGGAGTTTAGCATTGATGCAGGGAGTTTAGCATTGATGCAGGGAGTTTAGCATTGATGCAGGGAGTTTAGCATTGATGCAGGGAGTTTAGCATTCATGGAGT